>JAZHYW010011428.1:0-67565 GCA_037355805.1 Ixodes ricinus | reverse complement strand
TCTAGAATCAACAAGAATACAGGAAAGAGGTCAGCAAAGCTACTTTGAGTGTATTTTTACATCTATTCTAATAAATAAGAAAATGTTTCCTGCAATTTAAAATGACCGCTTTGTGTCCAGAATGAAAAGGTGTTTTCTGTGGAGACCACCGTTTACCACTCAAAAGGTGTAATATTCATTGAACAACTGTTAGAAACCCACCAAGAAGTGTAATAACACCTCTATAGCCAACTCAGAAGGTCTAAGCAAACATTTACACCTATCCTAAAACAAATGGAGGGTGTTCAGGAGGTGTATTTGGCATCAAACACCCTCCCAACACCCTTATTGGTGTTTTGAAATTTACTGTGTATGGTCACTCACAGCTTAGGCATCGCAAGGCGTGACTTTCTTATTATGTTCAGACTTCTTGATTCGTGCTTAGTGCCTCGGGGTCCTTATTGGCCTCCATAATACTGGCGCTTCTTAAATTATCACTCACGTTTTTAATGAACATATTTTTTAATTGTTAGACTGTTTCAAAGCACCAAAGGTTCGTGTGAGAACTGCATCGCAGCGCTGAAATCAATGACGACAATATGGCGGTCCTGCGCTGGTTAATCGAACCACTTGGCAGGGCCATGCTAGCGAACGATCAAGCGGGTCTTTTCGCTACAGAAAGACTTCCTCGATCACATCAAAACGAGCGCCGGCTTTGCCAGAGCTGGCGCTAGTCATCTTTAGTGATGATCCGAACGTTGCCGAACATACTTGTCGGCGAAGACTAAACGCGCGCTCCTGTGTCCTCTCACGGGCAGTTGAATGCTGCGAAAGCTTCGGCAGCGCTCGGCCCTACCGCAGTCATTCTTTCTGGCAATGTTCGTGCATCGCCAGCGCTAACGACGGCAAGCACCGCTTTTGAACAAAACTTGCGTTCCTTTATCTGATCGAGGAAGCTGTTTGTAGCCCTAGCGAAAGCCAACACGCCCATCATGGATCGGGCCGCTGTTCAGACCTCGTGATTCGTCGAGTTTTGCGGCTTTGTGCGTGTGTATGTGTTATCTTCTTTTACTTTTTTTCCGGTGTTTACGTAGCCTACTTCAGCGAGTCAAAAAGCTCGATACATTAGATTTCTCCGGTTAAGTAGAAGCCTACAGTGCGGTACTATAGGGAATAGTCCAACAAAATTGTTTAGTAGACGCGCATGT
This sequence comes from Ixodes ricinus, assembly GCA_037355805.1. Classification (NCBI taxonomy): domain Eukaryota; kingdom Metazoa; phylum Arthropoda; class Arachnida; order Ixodida; family Ixodidae; genus Ixodes; species Ixodes ricinus. Next base: position 66,378 of record JAZHYW010011428.1, on the reverse strand, counting down.
TTTTCATTCCAGTGTTTTTCTCCCAATTTCGTTCGTTTTCTGCAAGTTTTCTTTTAACCTATGTACTACGATATAGCATCGTGCTATTTATAAAACGGCCAACTCTGCATGGTTTTCTTAATTTTCACAATATTTTTCAAAGATTAGTACACTGCAGAAAAGTTTATGCTTCTCCCTACGAATTCAAATAGAGTTTACGAAATTGCTAGTAATGCGAATACTTTCATACGATTTGTAAGGTTGTTAAACAAATAAATGCTTAATCTTTAACCTAACGTCAAGGTCAGAATCGCACGCATATGCAAGACGAACACGGTGATGCAAATATTGGGAGACGCATTAGGTTAGTAAGTTGAAGATTTAATTTTTTGAAAACTGTGCAAGAAATACCAAAAGTGTCTCGTGGGATTCATTGGGTTTTGTTGTTCCTGCACTACTTAGAATGTCTAAAAGTTTCACTTATTATGACAACATTTTTATATAGAAATTATTTTTAAGTTACCAAGAAAAATATGAAATATTTAGCAGGCTTACATTGGGCTGGTTGGTACCTGTCAATACAGGCAGGTTAGCTTCTCTAATGTTCAAGTTGACTTCCCTGCAGCGAAAATGATTGAACGTAATAGTCGATACAAGGCTTGGGTAGTTTAGCGTGTGGAACGAACAGCAAACCGTATTTAAAGAAAATACTCCTTCCGATCAATAAAATCCTGCTATATAAAGATAATGAGCTAAATGGAATTCAGCTGCAATTAGATGACAATTAAGGCAGTCGCAGTCTGCGTTGTCTGTCTAACTTAATGGTTATGACGCTAACGGTTGACAGGCAACACGACGGCGCAGTGTACAGATAAGTATAGATTTATAACCGCAACGACTCAAGTCCGCGTGGATTCTTTCTTCACCAGCAGGTTACGAGTGCGTAGTCTGGGGCTAAATGTTGTATAGTGGTTATACTTCATATTTGTGTTTAGATTGAATCCGACAACAGTGTTGTGGTCGACCAAATTAGACCTTCATTCGATTATATTGATGCAAACAACCCAGATGATTGTTCTAATGACTTGGGTTCCACACATTTTTTTATTATAAAAAATCAAAGACGTTTGCAAATCTCTGTAATGCTGAATTAGGGCGCAGCTCTTAAGGAGGAGGAGGGGAGGGTACGGAGGGAGGCTAAGCCCCTCCCCTCCATACCTCCTCCTCCTCTCCTCCTCCTCCCACCCTCCACCCCATCTCCTCCTCCTACCCTCCCACTCCTGCTCTTCACTCCTCCCGTTTCTCATTCCCTCCTCCCTTCCTGCTCCTTTCCTCCTACCGCTGAATTTTGTTCGTGGGCGACGTGACACGAAGTTGTGACATCATTTTCCCCGCTAAAATTAGCGGGGAACCTAACCCGCTCAATTTAGAGGGAAACGTCCCATAATTCAACGCGCGGCATTATGGGACAAACAGGCGCCTAAGAGCTGCGCTCTAAACTAATTATTACAACTTTAGGTGCACTAGGCCAGTCTCTGAAACTTGCAAAGAAGCAGTATTTTTTTTTTGTAATGAAATTAGTTTATTTGGTAGGTGCTATTTAAATTTGACCGTGCGAATAAAATGGATTGGTTGCCGTTTGAAAGGACTGCATACATCGATTTTAAGGTACCAAACTAGGATTTTGCTCAGAAACGGGCCGAAGGTGGCGCATTTTTACTATCTAAATTTTAAATAGTGTGCTTACTCGACTAAAGATTAAAAATTAGGAGCGTGAATTTCCTGCCGACGGTATCCATCGAAATATCAAGAACGATGAATTCAATATTTATTGACTGGGCAGGTATATGAAAACTAATCCAAAATATGAAGCTGGCCCCTTCTCCAGGTGGTGACGGCGTTAATCCCAAATTTTGAAGAACACCAAAGTGTATTCTTCTGTATTATTATCAAAGATTTTTGCACAGTCATTGGAATCTTCTACGCTCCCGAAAGACTGGAAGGTGGAAAACGTGGTTTCTCTGCACAAGTCAGGTAACACCCATTGTTCCAATAATTATATACCCTTTTCACTAACAAGCATACGGTGCAAACTCATGGAGCGTGTCATTTACCGTCACATTGTGTCCTTTCTTTAAACTAATTCTTTTTCAGTATTCATCAGCACGGCTTTAGGAAAAATTACTCGTGTGAGACTCAACTACTTGCCTTTACTAACGACTTGTTTTCTGCTATTAATTGTTTAATCAGAGTCGACTACATTTTTATCGACTTTTCTAAAGCATTCGACACTGTCTCTCATAGTCTGCTCCTCTGTAAACTAAGTAAGCTTAACTTGGACCCTAATATTTTAAAATGGATAGAATGCTTTTTGTCTAGTCGCACGCAATTTGTAACTGCCAACGATCATAACTTCCTTCACAGTCCCGTAACTTCCGGTGTCCCGCAGGGGTCAAGTGCTTGGGTCCTTGCTTTTTCTTGTTTATATTAATGACCTGCCAAACTGCATTTCTTCGTCCATAAAACTTTTTGCTCACGATTGGGTTATTTATCGTCAAATTCTGGATCCTGGTGATCGTTCTGCCCATCAGTTTGACCTAGAGAATATTTCATCTTGGTGTGGCACCTGGCTAATGAAACTTAACGCTACCAAATGCAAGTCGATGAGAATTTCACGTCATTCTAATCATGTGTCACCGTGCGACTACTCACTTAACAATGTTTCTGTAATGCAGGTTTCTTCCTACAAGTATCTAGGCATTACGATTACTAATAACCTTCTATGGTAAAATCACGTGGACCACATCACAAGTACCGCTAATCGTCCACTCGGTTATCTACGGCGTAACTTTTCTTTAGCCCCAAAAAACCTAAAAGTTCTGCTTTGTAGATCGTTAGTTCAATCAAAGCTAGAATACGCATCATCAATTTGGGACCCTAATAATAACTCTCTTATTTTACAAATAGAAGCCATCCAGAACCGGTCGGCGCGTTTAACTTTTTTCGAACTACTGCCGTACTGCCAGTGTTTCTTCAATGAAATCTAATCTTAACTTGCCCGATCTTTCATTGCGTCGTAAAACGTCTCGTCTTTGTATCTTTCCTAAGATTTATCATTTTAACTCTACCCTCAGTGATTCTCACTTTTTTCCACCATCGTGTATTTTTTCCCGCAGCGACCACCAGGATAAGGTTGGCGTGCCAAGCAGCCGCACTAATTTACATTTCTACTCCTTCATTCCCAAAACTTGCGTCGATTGGAACCACCTCCCCGCTTCCATCGCCCTGATCACCGACACCGTCCGCTTCAAATCTGCCATCTGCAACCATTTTTTGTAACCGTGCTGTTGTGTTTAGTGTTATGTTTAATAATATCTTTTGTGTCTATTTCGCCCACTCCTTTCTGTAATGCTCCGGCCTTGAGAGTAAATAAATGAAATGAAATGGAAATGAAACAAAAATCTGACCGACGCAACCGCCGAGAGATGGCGGCAGCGGTTTAGACGCCAAGATAGCCCGACAACAAATATGTATTGTTAGTTTTTTGCCCCTTGACTGTGTGTTATAATTAAACAAAACAAAACCTTGTACTGCACGGAAAAAGCCAGCACCGCCTTTGACTCACAAACGTTGTCTGCTATCGCCGATAGCACCGATCACCGATAGCCTATAGGTGATCGGTGCCCGCGCCCTCGCTCTTACTTGCCTTCATGTATGGTTGTTGCGCCAATCAGACGCTGTTTGTTCGTATACCGATGCCGTAGGTAGCAAAATCAAATTTTTATATATTTTACTCTTTACGCAGATAAGTTAATACTTTGAAAAATTGAAGTCCAAAATGCGCCATTTTTGACTAACTTTGTAAAAGCCTTAGAGTGATGCGCTAAAACAAATTAACGGCTCCAATCCACGCTGTGAAGATGGCTGGACAGCGAAGCTGTGGTATCACCTGCAATTATTTCCCACTGCACTATATACCCCTTTTATGGCAAACGCCACCTGGTGGTGCTCCAGTCTTTGACGTCCCATAGAACTTTCCGTTTCTAAAAAGAACGAACGAAGGCCCTCTTAACACAGCTGTTTCGAAATGTGGATAAAACGTTTAACCACCAATTCTCCAGGTGAACGCCAAAAGAATGAAGTCGTGCGAGATCTGTTAAAATGTTTCGAGTATTCTTGTAAACCAACTTGTCCCCTCCAAGATGTAATATTGTACAGCCGAAGGCCCTCGTTAAATCTCCAACGTTGTTGTGTCTGTAGAATTTATGCTTTCTAGCACTGGTCACATGAGCAAGCTCAACAAGCATGCAAAGACGGTGCGACCGGAAGTCGCTTGGGACGCAAGCGGCAGTTTATGTTTGTGAACAGCAAAAGAGTCTATACCAAATGATGGACGATATAAAAGTAAGTGCACTGTACCAAATCTTTACCGAGAAACGCATGCGTGGAGCGCTACATGCTTCACATTGCTAGCGGGGCTAGTGACGTCACTCCACACTTCGTAGCCTGCCGTTGCCGCAACAGCTTATGCAACCGCAGTCTTTACCGCGAAACGCATGCGGGGAGCGCTACGTGCTTGTTATCTATTACGTGGTTTTGACACTGGTTTTGTGGTTTTCTTGTTCAAACAAAATGTCAAAACAATATGATAAGAGATAAGGTGCGCGATGATTTTTCTGTCGACGGACACCAATTTATGTGGTCCCTTTAAATGGTCAAAGATCCATTTGACCCCAAGGATTGGTTTGTGGGTCAGGCTTTCTTTTTGGGGGGGAGGGGGGGTTGCAAAAAGTATGCTACGTCAAAGATGGATGTGACGTCACGGATGAAGATATTTATCATTTCACCGAGAACTAGGCATTTTCTTCTAATAGGAAAAAATGGTGTATTCTTTCAAAAAAAAGTGCAACATCACTCTCGGGCTAGCAGGAAGAACGGCGCCTCTTCCGTCTCCTCCCCCGCCCTTTCTTCTACCCCTTGAAATCGCTCCTGTTGGTCTCACGCCGTTGCTATCGTTTTGAGTTATGTGTTTTAGACTAGCCACGTGAAAAATAAGTTCCTTTTTACTCGTCAGCGTAACAAGAAACTAAAGATAATTCGTTGCATAATCGAACATCCCAGCATTAAAACATTAACTAGTACTAACAAGTAACGAAACACAGGGGCTACCTTACCTCGAACCCAATCGCCCTTGCTTTAAAACAAAATCAATTCATTATAGCGCGGTTCTTTTTGTTTTATAGTGGCCTCAAACGTAACTGATTTGTACGTTGTAACGCGAGGTTTTTACTGAGAGCCAAGCACACATGGTCACTAGAAAGTTAATGTTGGCTACGATAATGGCAAGAATATTGACGTCGTTTAAACACAGAAGTGAGTCGACCTAAGTGCGTTTTCACTTGCTTATATGAGCTGCCACAGCAAAAGCATAAAATAAGTACTACTGACCTCGGCTTGTGTAATATAATGGCCTAGGTCGTTAACGTTCACAATGTCATTCAGCAATATAAATTAATGAGAAGATTAATTAATATATTTCCTCTTTATTGTTTTATGTGGCACATGACTTGGTGTACAGCTCGAATGTGCATTAATGTCTTATGCGTGTTTGCGCTGTAACAAGAAGTAGGGAAAACTTCGGGCTCGTGAGCCGCGCCCAGACATGTACCCGTTACTCCCCCTCCACCGCCCCCCCCGCCCCCCCCCCAAAAAAAAAGAAACACTAACTAAATACGTTACTCGTTACCGATTCTCAAACAGAATGCATTACTTTACCTTGAAATTAGCGACGTTTCTTATTACTCTGATGACCAAATACACTACTGCATTTGTTTCATCGTTTATTGTTTCCTTTTAAAGGACTCGTCGCACTTATGCAGGAGCTGCCACTCGAAGGTTTTAGGTCTTGTTTCTCCGCTTCATTGAGAATACAACAACGGCGACGCCGAAGAGTCGTTCTACTGACGTGCTCGAAGGAACGGCAGTGTTGTGCTTTAGGAAAAGCTGGTAAATCTGGGATTCCCCTCTCTCAATTTTTTTCTCTCTGCTTCTAAATTTGCAAGTTGACAATTGGTTCTGTGCCTTCCCGTGTCGGCAACCTCCGGGTTTACATTCGGTCTGTACATGATTCTGGAAGGTTCAGCGAACGAACCTTATTGTGTTCTCTGGGTGAAGGACATTTCCATCTGTAGAGTATTTCGACTGCCGTGTTCAGCGATAAACGTTGCTATACTGTCGTACTCTTTAGTTGTTTTTCGGGTTGCCCATCTACCTTTCACGCAACAGACACACACTCAGGTTAGAAATAAAACGAGGCTGTTTGAACGTTGTTGTACGCATTACTCCTCAAAAGTGACGTAATACCGTTACTCGTTACTTGTTCTCACAAGTAACGAAGTACGTTACTCGTTCTTTTTCTAAGTAACTAAATACGTTACTCGTTATTGAAAAATTGGAGCCATTACACTCTGTGAAGGTGGTTGGCAACCGAAGCTGTAGAGCACCACCACAAATAATTCACCAAGAGGCACATAAATCCACTTCACCAAATGTTTATTTACAAGTACAGTACATATACATCATTTTCGAAACGGTAGTAATGATTGCTTCGTGATCACTATGATTTATACTAATGGGTTCCATTACAACTTTGGTGAAATTCTTTCCTAAAGTTAAACCTATACATGACTAATGGCGCTCGTCATAGGCACGTTGCTCTTCGGGAGTCCTAACTATGCGGGGCCTTCCCATAGAAACTGCAGAACAGAATGGAATGCCCTGCTCGGCAGCTGCTGCTTTTATTAATGCAAAGCAGTGACGTCACCTGACTCGAGCGGGAGAAGGCTCATTGTTCTCGGATGTATCTCCACTATCACACGTTTCGATGTCTTTCCTTATCAAAATGCACATCGAGGTGACGAGGTGTATATGCATTTCCATAGAATGGAGCGCGTTTACATTCAATTTCTGACTTTTCTTTTTGCACACGGATATCAAAAATGCATGAAACCCTAGCCATATACAGCTTCGCTGTAAAACGTTACTAGGTAGAAGTGACTCGTTACTAGACACGCGTTACGTACATGTCTGGCCGCACCTAACTTATTTTATTTACTTATTTATTTCTCTTATGTCCAGAAACAGCCGAGTCCTTAGTACCGGTTCACAATCATACACACGCACACACTTTCATAAGAAAAAAAAACACAAATAACAAAACAGACCAAAAAAAACGAACACTGGTGAGTTATTGTGAATGGTTAGTGTCCTTTTAAAATTCCGCTCACTACCGAAAATGTAAACCACCACACTCAACGCAATAAAATTGCTCTTATTTCGTAAAATGGGGGAAGATGAACACATGTCTTGCTCGTAGAACGTGTTGTGGTGACGACAGTTCCAGCGAGGGACATATGGGGAAAGCAGAGAAACAAGTTTAGCGCAATGATTGATCGTCTAGTTTATAGAAAAAAATTAGGCGCAGGCTCACTTCATAATAAAAAATAAGCTTTTTCTTACCATTTATATCTATTTTTTGTTGAACACATCATTATGAAATAGTAGATATTTTTTTATTCAGCAGCTCCCAATGAAAGTGTGATTTGATTTGCTTACCGACCGTATTATCATCAGCTAACTGAATCAAATTTGAATATTTTGGACTAAGAAAGTTAGCATTGGCAAAAGTTCTAAACAGCATGGAGTGGTGTAGCGACCGAGGCCGAAGTGACAAGCAAGCGGCTGCAGTCGAAAAACCGACATTTAATGTCAACACATGTTTATATAGAAAGCAGCACTAGCGACGCCCACAACACAAGATTGACAGACTTATTACAGAAAGCGAAACTACGATACAACATATTCCTTTCCTTAAAAAAGACGAAGGTTAGTAACCGGTTAGCACGTGAATGCTGTAAGTTGGCCATGTACAAGCCGAAAACAATCGAAGTAAAAAACAACCAATATCTTGCATATTTTTAAAAAAATTGCTAGTCAATAGGTCAAACAGTTCGGTATGTGGAAACATCATTTCTTCAAAGTTCTTAAACGTAATCACCATAGCGGTCTAGAGACCGCCTCTCTCTTGGTGGCTTAACACGTCGAGCAGGAGCCTGTTGCTGTTCGGCTGCAGAAACAGTCAGAACCACCAGTGGCGCAGGCTCAGGATCAAAGTCTGGACCGAGGGCAGCTGGATCCTCGCGAGAAGGAGGCTCGGCGTCAGGCACGGGGTGGACGGCAGCTGGGTCCTCGGGAGGGGAAGGCTCAGAGTCAGGAACCAGGTACTGGACGGTAGCTGGGTCCCCGGGAGGGTGAGGCTCAGTGTCACGAACCGGGTACTGGACTCTAGGGGTGCAGGCGGGGAAGCAGTCGAAGCTGGAAGATGTACAGGTGTCCAGTGAGCAACTGGAGGTTCATAGCTCCTCGCTGACGGGTCTTAGGTTCCACCTGGCTGTTTAGTGCATGAAACCGCAAGAACCTTGAACATTTTCAAAGCGTTCCATGTTCTTCCATCATCTAGGCGGAAGGATGATGGTCCTCGTTGCCCCACCACTTTCCGGGGACGGCTAAAGGAGAAGTCCCCTTTGCAAGCAACGGAAGGTTTCTTTACTCGAACGAAGACACCGACTGGGACTTTGGTCCTGCGGGCAGCACGACAAGTGTCTGCGTAATTTCGGCCTCTGTGTTGCTCGCACTTCACGCTCTGGCACAGTCGCCGGAGTTCCATAGCCGGCTCCATAGGGCCAACGATGTCGATAGCGATTTTCTGCCATAAACGTTCTGGTAGAGGAACCGGTTGCAGCGAAGTAGATGCCGTTTTGGCGGTTTTGTCTGCAGACTAGCAGATGCTGCAGTTGTGGATTGCTGCTTGTATTTACTTGTCCATGCCTGGCCACCAAAAAGCGTTCCAGGAGACGCGCCTTGGTCCGAATTATCCCAGGGTGGGCCTCGTGCGCTGTGGCGATAGCCCGCGGAGTCAGGGACCAAGGAACGACGAGTCGTTTCCCATGCAGAAGCAAATTGTCGACAACGGACAGTTTTCGTTCTGTGAAGAACAACTGGAGTTCACCCGAGAGAGACTTCTGGGGAGGTCAGAATGACGCAAGGTAGATTTTGACTTGCTCCAATGTAACGTCTTTGCACAGTGACTGCTCGAACTGCTTCTTGGTCAAGCAGAGCGGTGCAACGAGGGCCAGGACTTCCTCGTCGAACGAGATGTCTCCCTGTAGAATAGTCGAGAAAGCGGGAAGGGGCTTGTGCCACTTGATTTTCCGAGCCCTTACAATACTCGGCAATGTAGTTGTAGCAAGGAAGTCACTCAGATCACCTTGCGATGCGAAGGGGGCGTCTTCCAGGGCATTGAGACGGCAAAGGGAAACCAGGGCTTGGTGATCCGTACGCAGCAGAAAAGAACGACCTCAGAGGTAGGTGTGCAAATGCTCGCAGGTCCATACGCATGCGAGCGCCTCATGGTTCTCGATTGCGTACATCCTCTCCGCTGGCGAAAGCCTGCGGGACGAAAAAACAATTGTGCGCAGCCTATGACCATCCAGCTACTGAAAAACAGCGTCAAGTCCGATGTCGGAAGCATCCATGGAGACGATCAGGGGAAGACTGGCGTCCAACATCTAAAGTACCTTGATGGAGGACAACACAAACTTGATCTTGCGAAAACTGGCGTCGACAGCTTCGCTCCAGATGAAGGGCTGGTTTTTGCGAAGCATGCTCACATTGGCTCTAACACGTCATGAAGGCAGGGGACGAACTTGGCATAGTACTCGACCAGGCCGAGAAACAAGCGTAACCCAGCCGAATCGGTTGGGCAGCCATGTTCAAAATGGAAGCTACCTTTCCTGGCAATGCCGAGATGCCTTGTGCAGTCACCTCATTTCCTAAACATGATAGTTCTTTGACGTAAAACACACATTTGTCGTTCAGCTTGAGACCCACAGCCTTGATGTGCCGTAGAACAGTGGTCAGGTTGGCCAGGGGATTTTCCTCAGTGTTGTCGAACACGATGATGTCATCGATGTAGAAAAGAACGCTGGGACATCCCTAAATAATCCGTGACATCATCTGTTGGAAAGCGGCTGGAGCCGAAGCCAGGCCGTCTAAATTAAATAAAAAAGCATATCTGTTTGAAAATGGAAGTCCATTGTGCAGGAAAGCAGTGAGATCACGGCTGTCCGTATTAAGGAGCACCTGGTGCTAGGCCGACCCAAGATCCAACTTCGAGAAGTAGGTGGCGCCGGCTAAACTGTTAAAAAACTCTTCTGCATTCGGAAGAGGGTAAGTGTCCTTGACGGCGGCTTTGTGTGGCTTCCAAAGGTCAACAAAAAATTGAGTACCACTGTCCTTCTATTTTACGATAGCAATGGGAGACACCCACTTGGAGGCATTGACGCACTCTATCACATCCAAGCTTTCTAGGTGACGAAGCTCTGCAGACGCCTAATGGCGGATGGACAGTGGTAGACGCGGAAGCTTCGATGCGACAGGTGATACCGTTGCTCCAACTTTGACTTAATGAACATACCCCTTGGCAAATCTAAGTCCTGGGGCGAAGTCCGAACTCACGGGGAAATTGTTCGGAAGCCGAGGGGTGCAAGAACAATCTGTGGTGCGGAGGGCATGTTGCACAAGGTCAAAGGCTTCTCTCAAGTCAAAATAAATGCCGTCGGCCTGCCCATGGATGGCAACAATAAAACCAAAGTAACTCAAATAGTTTGCTAAGTTAGTTTCAACACTCTTAGACTTAACAAAACCATTTTGCGATTAATTTAAAATTCATTTGAAATAACTGGAAAGGTGAACTTTTATTACGCTCTGAAACAGTTTTAATAATGTGGTCAGTGAAAAAACGGATTTATAATTTACAACATCTACCGAGTTCCCTGATTGGAAAATGGACGCACTTCCACTTTCCTGGAAAAATGGAGTTTTTAATCTCCAAATTAAAAAGGTAAGTCAAGACCGGCACGAACGCATCAGAAGAACCTTGTAACAATAAACGCTAGACCGCTTTCAGAAACCGATAAAAGTTTCGGTTTCAAACGTCAAATGCGTTTATCCACTAAAGACTGATAGATGCTGAATGGCACAAGAACACTATCGATATTTCCGAAGGCAACATGATTAACCGCTTGAGGCTGTGAGCTCGCAAATTGCATATCATTCAAAAATACGATTGAAAAGTATGACGAAAACAACTCGCCCAAGTATAAACACAAATAACGCTCAAAGTACGGGCGAGCTGTTGTAAGTTCATTGTTATGCATTGGGAATCAAATATATAAGGCGTAGACGAATTAAACCTTGTAGTTGAGTTTGGAACTTTGTTTGTCCCGCTTTGTTTGTCTCTTTTCTTGCTCTTCTATTGTGTTCTTTCTTCTTTTTTTTTCACTTCAGTCTCGGGACTTATCATTATTACAAACATAAACTGAAACAATGTTTACGTTTGTGTTTCCAGTCCTTTAGAGTTCAAATACTCTTGACGAATATGTATTTAAACCTTCCTGTGCATTATTACCAATGAATTTTATCCCAAAATGACACAACTAGCTGAAAGGACAGATAAACACGTAAATCGTAAACAGAATTGCCAGTTTATTAGAAGGCCCATAGACGAAAATGGCCAGAAAAAAGAACACCCAAGCGATTCTTCATAGTAACTATATAACTATACTCCTGCATTTGTACGCAATTTCGGTCAATTTGGTATTGTTTATGTTTTTGTTTCCAATCGCGGGAACCTTTATGGATCTATGGAAGCTTGCATGGCTTCTTATTTTAGTTTCAAAAACTAGTAAGGCATTTGCTACTCGCGAATTGAAAAAAAAATGCATCAACGATATTGAATTCAAATGGTTTTAAAATTAACTGTACTCTCAATCTCGGTATGTGACATATGAAAAATCTGAAAGGAACATTAACATGCGGCCTTCGGAACAACGGCCACAGCGGTTTCCTTGCCCCTGCTTCGGGAAAACAAAACCACCAAGTTCTTGTTTCGTGCCTTCATGTCTGCCCCGAGTGCCTCCAGTGCAACACTAACCTGTAACTGCTTCCACATCGCACGTTTAATGGGACGTTAAACAATCCGCGCAAACCAAGTAAAAAAAACACAAAAAAACAAGAAAAGTACACAGAATTGATAGGTATTTCGATGAGTTTCACTCCTCGTAGGAGGCGTGCTAAAGAAGGAATTCTCGATTCGAGCGAGCACTCAAAAATTACCATATTCTCGCAGTCAGAGAACGCTTTCAATGTGCACCATTTCATCGGGAGTCATTCGAGAAAAGCTCTTTATTATTCGAGCCAGTCCATTCAGCCTAAGTCGTTTTCCTAACTCCCTGCGAAGCCATATACGAGGGAGGGAAAAAGGAACAGAAACGCGGTTCCCAATCGCGACGCCATGGATGTTCCGGCCGTTGGTTCCAGCCGCCCACCGCGTAACCATTTGCACGCCCTGGGAGTCACGAATTTGCAAGAATCTTCGCGTAACGCCCAATCCAATTTTAAGACAAATTCAATACACGTAAATGCCTCCGAAAGACTGCGCGGCTACGAAAGAGGCATACTATACATATGCCCAGAGATGCGGGTACTGACTATACTGACTACAGGTAAACTCGGCTACTACGAGCTTCGGGTGGACTACAAGGTTTTCAACTATGCGTGAGCTACATTAAAGTAAATTATAATTGGTGTTCTTTTAACAATAAGGAGGGAGATTACGTTAAAATTTTGTCCGCCTGTTGTTTACTTCACCCAGAGCGATGATCGCGGCCCGTCACTATATGTCCGAACAAATCAGCGAATAACAAAAAACAAACAAAAAAAGTTTTGTCTTCGTTTCACTTTAAGACCAACCGTAGCCGACGCTAACGATCCCATGTAGCCAATCAATCAGCTCCAAAAGTGCATCGTCATGGCTCTCATTGTCTCTGGGAGTATGCATGCTATCACTGGCTCAACTAATCACGCACAAAAGAAAGCGCTGATGGCGTTTTGTTTGTTTAGACTTCGGCTAGGTGGCGCAAGCTACCGCTCATTACAAAGGGTATAGCCAGTAACATCCATCCATCCATCCATCCATGCGGCGCATTCACTGTACGTGATTGGTTTCGTTAATAATATAGCAAAGGCACAAAGACCATGTAGACCATGTGCGTCGTGACGATGCACATTTGGCGCTATTTGATTAGTTCCACCGGCTCGTAGCGCCGACTTCAACATCCGAATACAAATCACTTTTTTTTTAACAATTTTTCAGCTCGGCCATTAGTTGTAACTATAGTTTTTGCGCCATATACGGTCAGAAAAATACGACGCATTTCCACTACCGGAAACACAATTCTCGTTATAATATAACTTAACCTGTTTAAACTTCGTTGTATTTTTTAACTATTTATAAAACGAGTATTTGAAAATCTTAGTGTCGATCAGGACGATGAGATGTGGCAGGCCCCCTAAGATGCGTCGTGTTATTTATGTTTGGAAAGAAAGTGCAAAAGAAGTTTTAAACGCACTTGCTAAAGTGCGGTTTCTTTTTTTTTTTTTTTTCCTTTTTTGAGGGAACACATGGTAGAGTGGGAGTTGGGAAGAGAGAGAGAGAGGTCATCTATACGTCGCTATAAACGTTCGGCTCAAAGTGCTGCGTGAGTTTACGATGCCGTTCACCGGGGCGGCGTCAGCTCGCAAAAACCTGCTCGATTTTCTGTGTTCATTGCGCGAACGCGATGCCGTACCGTACCTTGTTTGGGGTTGTTTCCAACACGAGCTTGAAAATAATCAACAAAAAAAAACATACAGAAAAATTTTAGTCGCTCTTCATAGCTGTTGATAGTTTAGAAAATTCTCCGGAAGAATAAATAAAAAAGATACCATTACGTTCATGGCAGACATTTGGCGCTGCCTTTTTGAGAGCGAAAAGTTCGCGAAGTATCGATTCTTCATTGCTGCCCCCAGGTGGTGCAAAGCGCTCGAGTTGAGGCAGTTTATGCTTCGATACAACATTTTCTTCCCAGGTGCGGTTTTCGGGATGTCAGCTTTATTCATAACCACGTGAAAATTTCTAGATCCATTTCTTCTTTTTTTTTTCTCAGTATTCTAGCTTTTTATTTAGGCACTCATTTATTCTCGTGGTTACTTTTGTTTTTGGCGTTCAGGGTAATTTAAGAACGAAAAGGCATCTAAATTGAGCTCGGGAAACTCTGCTAGGACTATTGTAACACTGCTTATATATATAAACCTTCCTGACGAAGGCCGGACTCCGGCCGAAACGTCGAAGAATAAACCGCCCGCGGTTGCTGTTTTCGCCAAGGTTTTTCTTTCCTTTTCATTTATATAACACTTGGTCTACAAAAAGACACTCTTGTGATGTTGCATCGCTGAGGTGCTGCAAAATGAAGGTAGCAAAATATAAGTAGTCACGATTTCGCAGTTTTTACTATTTTAACTATGAGTTTTAAGCGTTCAGGAGTACATCTGATACCAAGCAGCTCAAGACCAGTGTTGAGCATTGAAAAAAATGTCTTCAAGGGTCAACATCGTTTATTGATTTGTTGTTTGTTTTGTTTATTTGCTTGTTTTTTTTTGTTGTTTTTTTTGGAAAGTTGGCTCGTGCATGTCCTTGTGTAAAATTAAAAAAAACGTGAGAGAAAGTGGCACGACATTTTTTTTATTTCAAATTTGTATCCAACACATTAAGTACATGCACGCCCAGCCCACAAAAATAAAAAAGAATAGCCCTAAATATCTGTTCTACGTAAGTCACACATAGATTTTATATATCAGCTACTAAACTTGTATTTATAAGGTGTCGTCAATTAAACTGTCAATCAAGTGCTATCTTAAATCCTTCGCACTCGCAGAAATGGAAAACAAATATCCACTTGGAATGACGAAAATAATCTCTGGAGAAGGGGAACAACAGGTACAAAGACAAACGCAAATCTTCAAACACAGCTAGGTGACTGGTGCGCGACCAGCTCGCTCTTGCACCTTTGCATTTAATTGCATTACGATCATTACGCTCGAAACAAACCTTATTACAACAAAAATAAGGCCGGGTGATCTGAAGTTTCAAAGTATTACTTTACGCCCAATAATACACCTTCACTGTCTGGGGTAAATGACGGCACGAACCAAAACAAAAAACAAAAGTAAAATTATGTGACGGCAGATTATCTTAAAATGGTTCATGTTGTTGTCCGCTAGTTTGTGTGTTCTATCGAGGAGCAATGGCCTAACTAACGACCAATCCAATCTGCGATCCATAGAAGGCAAGGTTCTACGGCAACTATTGCGTAACAGAAAAACTCACCCGACTCCTCGGTTATCACTCCGGCGAGCCCCCCCCCCCCCCAACACACACACACACACACAAAGTAAACACTGCACTTGAATATAGAAAAACTAATTAGCACTGTTCCAACAACAATCTATGTAGTAAAGTTCACGACTAATTCAAAACAATAACAGCAACCTATTCTCTTCTTTTTCTTGTGCGTGTGTGTGTGGCGGGGGGGGGGGGTATAGTTTAACCACGCAAGGTATGAACAAGTAGTATGTTTTATCACTTAGGTTTGAATGCCAAATAAGCACTTTCCGCCACACATGTAGATTTTATTACAGCCTCTGATTTCTTACAAAGAAGCAGAAGAGACCGGCAATCGCTTGTTTGCGCTCACTGCGTCCCGCTATGTCCGTCGTATGGATTTACGTAGAGTATTAGTTTGCACAAATCCAATATAGCTCCTCCTTCTTTTTGTGTTGCGGTCCAGACAAAAGGAGGCGAAGTATTAGCTAACATACCACTACACAGTTTCATGACGATGCATACATTTGCGTATCACAAAACTCAACCCCGTAACGTTCGCGTAACTGCTCGGAATAATTAAGACGGCGTCGAGTGCGACAGCAGCCTACCCCTCGACGCGAGCGGGAACTTTCTCGTCTACGAATTCGGCCGCTGCCCGCAGCGGCAGCGCTCGGAGGCGGCAGACGGGAAGGAATCTGGCCTGCCTACTGACAGCCAATTAATGGCTTGTCAAGAAACAAGGTCGCGGTACAATAGCTCATGCAGAGCGGCTCTGCGGCAGCAGCGCGAGAAAGGCCAATCCCGCAGAGGATCGCGGCCCTCGCGGACCTCCGCCGCTCCCCGGCTCTCCCCGGAACCATCGATCAATTGTTGCCCCTTTCGGGCCGAATTTGAAATGGCTCCCCATCTCATCCCCTTCCCGCCCAAAATCTCTCTCTTATTTTCTTTTTACTTTTTCCAACCAACAAGTTGGAGGCTATTATCTTTTTCCTGCTGCTTGCGATTCGTAGAAACTGTTTATCACCCCCATTCCGGCAATCTGAAAGCGTGTTTGTTAGAAGAGCGTGCTGATATCGCCAGCCTGCTGTTGCTCTGCGCTACATCACCTCAGAGGCATTCTTACTTCGTTTGGTGCCATGCTGATAAAAAAGAATGTTTTCATTTTGCTTGAGGGCGTGGCTATCCCTAAGGTGGAGGGGATTTTCTCCGGCACAATAGAGAGTGTTAGAATTAGGGGCCCCAAAGCTTGGGGGCCCCAAAGAAATAGGGGCTCACCACTGCGCATGTGCAGAACCCAAACTATGTTTGGGGTTTTGGGTTGGCGCTCGCCTCCAACGCAGAATTCGAGAAATAGCGTGGGGCCCCTATTTGCTTGGGGCCGGGTTGCGTTGGCAAACATGGCGTCATGGTCGCTGCAATATTAGCCAATTTCATTGCCAATGAGTGGAGCAACCTTTCGCTTTCCTTTATTTCGATCAAGTCACAAATGAATGAGCGGTGGGCTCGCCCCATTTTAAAAATCGTCCGTGATTTTGGCCGTTCCTAAGCCTAAAGAGACGCGACAACCGTTGACATGACAGCGTATTGCTACTCCGTGGCTCCGAGTGGATTTTACGATACCTGCAGCTTGAAAACAAGCATTTCAAGGGTTCAAAGTCACTCCAGCTCAGATTTAAATAGAGCAGTTGCTCGCACAGTATGCTCGCTCGCGTTCGTCAGTTTCGGCATGGTTGAAGGCCTAAGTCTTCGTCGACAGACAGTCAAAGAGCACACGAACGCCCAAAAAATCTGAGAACCAGCGCCAAATCAGAACGCTCTACGGATTGGATTGTTTTTGGCTGCATACAGCCAACAACATTTCTGCGGATTTTAGATTCTCTTGATTAGCATTTACCTTAACTATTATTTGTTAACAAAAAGTACTTGCTAAGCGCCTATGTCTTACGTTTATTAGTATTTTTCTTTTTTTGATTATTACGCTCGTTAGCCACATTGGCGCTGCAAGCGGGAAACATAAGCGAGCTGCTCTGCGTTGCGAAACCCCTATTTTATAAGCCGTTGACGCCAACCTTGTTGCGTTTGGGTCCCCCAATATCTTAGGAGAACCCAATCGTTGGGGCCCACTATTCTAAAACACTCTAATATTGATCACGGGGGAAAATGCGTTCAGTAAGAGTTGACAATTAGCCTTGGAACTTAATTTATCGACATCAACCATGTGGGAGATAACACAGAGAAGGAGACGGACAACAACGACTTCTACCTACCACCAACATTTATTGACTCGAACTTCGCAT
The DNA here is from genome assembly GCA_037355805.1 of Ixodes ricinus. Taxonomy (NCBI): domain Eukaryota; kingdom Metazoa; phylum Arthropoda; class Arachnida; order Ixodida; family Ixodidae; genus Ixodes; species Ixodes ricinus. The sequence goes on along the minus strand of JAZHYW010011428.1, from coordinate 48,780 downwards.
GTACAGGTTGTGGTCGGTTTGCCTTGCTGTATAACCGACCCGGAGGAATCACACGGAGCCAGCGGTTTCAAAAACAAGAAACTACATTTAATGGGACATGGACGAGACGACGAAAAATACTAACAGATACCCACGAGCACCGGCGGCGCAGGAGTCCGGCCAGCCTGTGCGCCGCCTCTGATCCACCTTATGAAGGCGAAATTGGTTTTGCATTTATGAATTCTCATTACGTTTTTCTGTTTCCCTCTCTCTTCTCTTTTATCCCACTCACGCTTTTATGTTTGCTTCCTTGTTTTACCTTGCGTTGTACGTATCAACCGATCTCGGATGCCGTAAAATCTTCGTAAAAAATGTCTCGTAGTATATAAATAATCATCTGGAGTCATCGATATTACCAATTAGTTTTAAGATCAAAAGCAGTCTACATTTTGCGGTTTTGCGGTTTTCTCTCGTTAGAGAACCTTGTTTGCTTGGATTTTGACGTTTATAGACAGTGCAGGGACTACGTTGCGTCATTGCTCAATAACACCTAAAGCTCCATGTGGAATTCTGACATCAAAACATACACGCCGCGTGCGTGGCCAAGTTGGCAACGCATGCGGCTCCCACACGGAGGAACGGGATTCGAACCCCGCTCGACAATGTTTTTTCTTTTATAATTCTGTACTCTTCTGGAAAGTTCCACCACATTCTCGGTTGTCATCGTATGTTCTGGTTCGGGACATTATTGAACTAACCACGTATGTAAAAGCAGTGTTAACGGGCTGCTTCGACACAATCGCACTTCCGCCGCCGACGCAAGGTGCGCGGTACTTTCTACTTTAGTTTGTACACGCACAGGTTCGCCTCATTAGATGTTTATTGTCCGTTCTACATTTGTCAAGCGTTTTTGTTCGTGAACATACAGATAAAATGGGATTCTCGGATTTTATAAGGACATTGTTTCGGCACTCGACTCGAACAGGGATGCGATAAATACGCTTGCGGATGTCCGAAATCGGGCTTGAGTGTAAGCACTCCTCTGAAGGGCAGAGCACGCACCTTGCACTCGCTTTGTTCTCTTTGAGCATCTCCGTTGCAGGAGCATGAAGGAGCATGAAGAAACATCAACTCGGAGCACTAATGCATCTTTTTGTGGCGAGTTGACACTGCTCGATGTACTGGGTCTCGTTTCAGAGTTTACAAATCCACAACCCAGCGCGCGTTGGTACGTCGCTTTGAGAAGCGTGCAAAGCTTGCGCCATACGAATAAATGCTGAAAAGAACACAAGCAACAATCCCTTTTATTAAAACGGTCTACTCTATAAGGTTTCCTCATACATACTTGGTGTTTAAGGTTTCCTCATACATGTTGTAAACGTTTCCTCTACGTGTTGTGAAAAAAAAATCTATCCAAGTTTTTTTGGTACTATGTACATTAAGATTTAATTTGAACAATATCGAGTGGGAGTAAAAAAAATACATTAAGGTATATTTTCGTTCATCTAACTGTGCTCAATTTAGAATTTCACCAAAAAATACATGTACAAATTCATTTCTGTAAATGTCTATATATTTATTTACGAATTTAATATGCCTCGAGGCGCACCATTGGGACAATGGATAAGGAGGGATACGACGGTTATTAAAACATAGACATGGTAAGCAATTAAGCACTTCATAATTATAACGCTTAATGTAGCATAAGAAACAATTAAAACACCCGCAGGTAATGCCGACATTTACACATTCACAAAAAAAGACACTAAGTCGACAATAATAAAAACAAAAACCCCAATCCTCGCATATGATATAAAAAACTTAGAGGACGTCTACGCTTAGGCTTTAAGAGTGGAACGCGATAGCGTTATCGTGCCCCGTTAGGATCGCCTTCTCATTCGCGTCTCATGGTCCTCTTGCCAGTGAGCAGGAAGTGCGGCGGACATGGCCTATACTTCGTCTCACAAGCATATATATATGGGCACCCTGCGTCCGCTAGAAGCCGCTACCGATCGTCCAGTGAACCGCGCCGCGCGGCCTACCTCTGAGTCGGTGTAGGGAGAGCGTTAGAGCTCCGCCGCTGTTCTCGCTGCTCCCGCGCTTCCGTTAATGCAGTAACTGTAATGTTTGCCGAGTACACGAACCGAGGTGTATGGAGACGACCAGCAGTCCAGTGTGACGCGGAGGCAGTGTTCGACAAACGCGGGCCAAATCGTTCCTGCTTCTGCAGAGAAGCGCGTAAGGAGTCGGCACGCTAAACGCGCTGGACTCGCGCTTCTAACATTCTAGCATTATCGGCCGTCGGGTGTGTGCGACGGCCAATAATCATAATGATGATTATGGCTGCGCCCAAGCGCCACCTAGACACTGTCACAGTAACCCAGGCAGGCACGTCGACCTTGCAACACCCACCGGTGTACCACTGCAGTCGAGCTGGGACTGCCGAGGTAGCTTCCCGATAAGTAAGCGCGACGCCACCGCGAGAGGCGCGCGTATTGCACTAAGTTAGATCTGCAGGGTGCCCATAGTCAGTAGCGTGTCTGGCTCGCCACCGAGGGGTCGTGGGCTTGAATCCCGCCTGAAATTCTTCAATTTTTTTTTAAGGCAGATGAATTACTTTTTAAAGTGAAATCATTTCAGACATGCCACTTTCACTCCAAGCCTGACGTCACGTTTCACGTGAGCGTTGTAGGTTGTTTGAAATGCCCGCGCGAGGTCATGTGGCTCTGACGTCATGACCCTATCGACCAATCAGAATTTTTTCGTCACGACGCCACCGACGCCGAAGCCGGCTTTTCTGTGACACGAGCTCCTTAACGCTGTCGCGTTAAAAACACAATAAATATGACAATGACTACAAAACCACACCCGCAAACATGCCCCTGTGAAATATTATTTCACCTGATTATCTAATTTTCGTTTTATTTGTTTTTTCTACCGCGGTGCGGGTATTTCTCATACTCACGGTATGGGTAATTTCTACGATGATAAGGTCCAGTCTACATAGTTAAGCTGTGATCAAAATTAAAAAAAACTAATTTTTTTTCAATGAAGTAAATCATATTTTTTTATTAAATCAGTCTTATTTGATTTAAATTATATTGATATAATTTAAACCACTGTAGCTAGAAGAAAGCTATTTTTTGTCATAAGATGCATTTTAAAGACAGCATATTGATTGATCAAATTGTTCGATCGCTGAAAACAACGCGGAAGAAAGAATTACTGTATTTATACTTTTAAAGTACAATTAACAACTTTTTACTGGTGTAAACCCTGCCGTACTAAAACAAAAGCGGCTTGGTGTGTTTTGTTTTTTTTAGTTAGTGAAAGGAGTTTATTTGTTCGTTTTTTTTCGTGATTTGCTTTGCTTGCTTCCAAGATTCGCTTGCAATAGTACATTACGTTTCCTGCTTTTATTTCCTTGTGTTTTTTTTTCTTTTTTTTTTAATATGCATTACGTATTTGACGGGTGATGTTTAAGGCAAAAATATCGCTCAGAGTTCTGATTTTTTGAGAAGATCACAACTTTTTTGTTTATGTTCGGCCTAGTATATGTATATAAATATTTCTTGCTTGATGATTTTTTGTTCACTTAAATATAAAAAAAATTTCATTTAGAAAGCATCAAATGATAGACAAATGTAACATAAAAAATATTATGTGGATTATTATTTATTTATTTTTAGAAATTTTTATTTTAAATTTTTGTAGTAAAACCGGCGTGATTTAAATCATGATTTAAATAACTTTGATTTTTATTCTCCACCCTGGTTGTGACTGAGAGCAGCGAACTTGATTAGTACGACTGTTGGGCAAACTAATCTTGTGGAATGAATGCGTCTGGAAAGGCAGACAATTGGCTAGTCCAACGAGCACAAAAGCAATTGTAACAACAGTAAATTTACGTTTGTAACAAAGTACAAAACTTTAATTGTTGTGTCGAACACGCAATATAAAACTCACTTAATGTTAAATTTATTTTATATAAAATTTGATTTAACTATGCATCAATAAACCTACTAACTAGGGAACATGAGTTTAATCCGCTAAAGCCTAAATTGTTATCCAACTCTACATCTTGTCCAGCATCACAGGTTGCTAAACGCTATCGACGTTGGCTGCGGGTTTCTCTCCCGGTATCTCTCTCACTCCCACCCGCGTCTACCTCGAGATTTCAAAAATGCAATAGCCGCGTCCTCAAGGAAAGCTTTTTTTTTAATTAGTTATCTGTAAACATGCGAACAATATTCACCCGGAGAATATTTGTCACAAACCTGAGACATATGCCTGATAGCTGTTCGCCCACTCGAAGACGTTCAGCTTAATCAATAATAGCCTTCGCATATTTTCAGTTTAATTAAAACTGCGTCTGCATTGGAACGTAATACCGATCGCCGTTCTGATTGGCTAAACTGGTTGTTGTTTATGAGCGCGTCCCGTACAGCGTGTATACGTGCTGGAACTTACGACAAGATCGTAAAGCCTTCAGAAGGTTCCCCTACAAGGAGGGCTTTCCCCCTCGCTGTGTCATACTGTGGAGAAGCGACAGTCGGGAAGGGCAACAACACGTTAACCAAACACGAACGCTTTAACGAAGTAAACGAAACCTGTTACATTCATCACTAAGCTGACGAGACGGTGGAAGCAAAGTGCTCGTTGCATCAGCCAACCGCCTGTCTGGAACCACGTGATCACGCTCCCTCTGCTCATACTCGTGCGCACAGAGCGGGGTCATGCGTTGTCGGGCAGGTGATTGCCTGGTCAGGCAAGCACGTAGCTCAGCCACGCTGCCGGCTTAGTTAAAAGCGGAGTACACTATGTAGCTTCGCTAAATTACGTAAGCGAGATAACCTTTAAGAAATTTAAATCTAGTTACCCAGTGTCAGTAGCAACTAAATACGTCACTCGTTACAAAGAACGCAAAATAAACGCGGTTTTGTCTGTACTAATCCGTTGTCTATAAAGCACGCGTTTGCCCACAGCAGCGGAAGGATCTACGCATGTGCAGGCACTCGTGTTTGGAAGAGCTTAGAATCTGCGCTCGCGCCGTTGGGCACCAAGTACAAAAGACTTGGCGAGACGTCGAAGACATGTGTTTGTGGCTACCTCAATTGAGTTACCGCTCTTCTCTCGTAGCTAAACTCTGTTTTCTCTTCCTGTTCTTGGGTGTGTTCAGATAAGGATGGTCATAGTGGTGTCACGCCTATTTATTTGTTTTCAATTAAATTTTTATGAGGTACAGAGATGTGTCCACAAAACAATAAAAACCTTCATTTTGCAAGATATTTTTTTTGTACTCGTGAGAAAAAATTGCACCTAAGGTGAGGTTGAAAGCTTGGCTTTCCCAATTGCGCGTTGACGCAACTTTGAAGGCAGTTAGAATAAAAATTGCAATTGTCTACGTTATCAAATTTTTTATGCTCAACGCACGCAAACTTTACCACTAATATTAATCAAATTTATTATATATAATCATGTAGTTAAGAAAAAATAAAAGTACGAACTTGGCTTTTTGAACAACTCTTTCGTAATAAGGCATTTTCCGGCGAACTTTTAGGACACCTTAAAATTAAAGCTTCAACGTGAAATTTTTCGCCTGAGTATACCGTTTCTTGTACATTTTCAGAATACAATATAGCGTTCTACTACTGTAACTATATTTTTCATTGCGCCCGAAATATTACAAAAAATTTAAAAAGTAAAAACAAAATCGTGCTTCAATTTAAACATAAAAAAAGAAATAATAGTCCTCGATTTTCTTCTAACTCTATTCAGTGGATCCTTCACAGCCGGTAATTTTATATCTGCAAAATAAATGTTGCATTATATTGTTTAAAATAAACAAATCTGTAACCACGTCATATTGCAGTCGACCACCGCTTTGTTGTTGGGGGGGGGGGTATTTTTTAAACTTTAACGCCAAGGCAGCGTGACGCACTATAAACATAAAGATGTGTTACAAAGATACCTTCCGTCTATTGACTATACTCCACGTATTGAAACTAAAAGTCCGAAGGAGCCAGCGTATGCAATTCGACATCAGTTTTGGAAAGCCGACCCACTAGACCTGAGCGACCGCAAGTCAGAAAGTTTATGGCGCTCTCGCCGACGAGCCAGGAGGCCCAAAACGCTTCTTAATATCTTGGTCGACCCATTTGTAACCGAAACAGTTAACACATCACTGTATAAATAGGGTGGTCCAAGTCACCAGGCTCGATCTAAAATGGACCGTAAAAATCGACGCCTGCACGTAGCCATCTAAACTTTTCGTCAAAGGTGTATTTCACAGGTCGGTTTTTTCTTGTAAAATTACAAAGCGTAGTTCTCTTTTAGTAAAAAATATAGGGCCAAGAAACTTGCCAAGGTCTACGGCGGGCGGCGACCCAGACGACCAAGTCCAGTAGCGGGGTGTGTTTGGCGTTCGTATTGATAGATGGCGTCGGGAGCAGCGTCTGAAGGAGCTGCCAACGTTGGGCGCTGCCGACCAGCGAAAGAAAGCAGACGACACGCAGACGAAATCCGTTGGCAGCAAAAGCGCCGCCGTTATGCAGACGCGTTTTTGTTTTGCTTTTATTGTCCGGATTTAATTTTTAACCGAAGGTACATTTCAAAAAGATTATGTTCATTTTAATAAACCATGGTGGTCGCGAGCCGTCACGATGAGGAGGTAGCAGCCATCTATCAATACGAACGTCAAACGCGCCCCGCTACTTAACCCCTGTCGTCTGCGTCGCTGCCCGCCGTAGACCCTGGCAAGTCTCTTGGTCTTATTTTTTACAGAAAGAGAGCTACACTTTGTAATTTTACAAGAAAAAACCGACCTGTGAAATACACCTTTGACGAAAAGTTTAGATTTCTACGTGCAGGCGTCGATTTTTACGGTCCATTTTAGATCGAGCCTGGTGACTTGGACCACCCTATATAAAAAAAATCTTGATAGATCTTAAAAAAAACAAAAACACGTGAGCTCTTTTATTAGTGGTGTGGGTGATATTGTCTATGAAAATGTAGCTTTGCGGCGCATTCGGTCCTTAGGGTTTTGTATTTGGTTGATTATAGAATCACTGTTCTACCTTTCCCTAGAATTACTTCAATGTTTGAAGGTTACTGAAGAATAGTTTGATTTTGTTCTCTAGGCATCACTAGGAAGGTACGACGTTACGGGAGCTTCTGCTCTGACCGATGCCAGACGTTGCGAAAGCAAAACAATAGCAAGTGGTGATCTCACACGATTTGCAATGGCGCACCCATTAAGATAATGTCTACTCCTCTGCCCATCGAAGTTTGTGCTTCCTTAAACGAAAGTTAAAAAATGCAACAAGTAATGCAAAAATGACAGCTTATAAGATAATGATCCGCCCTATTTTAGAGTACGCCAGCGTTGTATGGAGTCCAAACAAAAAAGTAGACATCAATAAACTAGAAAAAATTCAAAGGCAGGCTGCACGTTTCATTCTCTAATAAATACAAACGAACAGCCTCTGTGACTGAAATGCTTAGCCAGTGTGGACTTCAATCATTAGAAACTAGACGGAGAATAGCGCGGCTAAAATTCTTATTTGCGCTGTACAACAAGCACTTAAACATTGAACCTGAACTATATTTAAAAGAGACACATAAGCGATCGCGCAGATTAAATCACAATAAAACAATCCAACAGTATAAAAGTAGGATAGACCTTTTTAAATATTCATTCTTTGTGCAAATAATTGAAGAGTGGAACCAACTCCCCGATATTGTTATTAACTCTGCAAATATGTCCCAATTCGAGTCTTCTTTAGTGTATCCAGCAATAAAAAGAAGGCGTTTTTCCTTTTTTTCTTTTTCTCTTTTTTTATAAAGTGTAGCGAAATGTTCATGTTGTCTTCAATTAAAAATTGTATAACAGTCTTCTTCCATTATGTACATATGTATAGAAGTTCAAATTTTTGATATGACTGTATATATATTGTTGTTCCCTCTCCTGTAATAGCCTTCAAGTGAAGGCTGACAGTATTTTAAATAAAAAATAAAAATAATAGTTGTGTTTAAAAACACGGTGAAAGGAAGCTAGGTAGCGTCAGTCACTCAACGTCGGGATCTCTTCTCCCCCATGTGCGTTTGGGCGCTACTCGATTCTCTGCCATAAAAGGTCCTGCAGGATCTCTCGCGAAGCCTACTCCACCATCGAAAAATGATCTGAAGCTTCGCGCAGGGGCGAGAGAGTGTGGGTTGGAGGGGGAGGGGGGCGTTGATGATGTGTTCTTAAAAAAATGAAAGAAGGCCACATACTGAAAAAACCTGCACTTGTTTATTTTGAATAAGAACGCTCTTGACGAGAAACAGTGAGCGTCGCCATTGAATGCCGCAAGCGATCTAGTGAAACACGTTCAGAGATTTTTTTCACTCAGAGCCTGCACTCCGTGTCACGTACAAGGAATCCTTTTGGCTCGATTTATTATATTTCCTTATGTGAAACGACTGGATTCCATGCACAATCTTGCCTTTGTTCCACTCTTCTTTTTTATGTACTTTAAGTTCGCTATCCCCAACATGCAGCAGGCAGAGGTTTCTTCATTTTGCCTTCTAGTCCCTGTACGAAATCACCTGCGCTTTGTATGGCATCCGTGGCGGGCGACCGCAAATTGTGTAGGGTTGCCTAATGTTTCACAAGACCATCTTCGCCATCGCATGCATTCTCGCCGTGCCCTGTTGCCGAAAAGATCCACTTCGTTGTTTGGAGTTCACTTCACTGTCCTTGCAGGAAAATTGTGTCCCGTTGAGTGAATCTTGAACGGCTGAATGTTCAACGTGTCGTGAGCTGCCCCTTCATAAGTCGTCGGCGTCGCCTTGGGAGTCGTTGATGGAAACTCTCGTTGTGCTCTGGAGTCGACAGAACTGGAGCGACGTTTCGGGCGCAGGAATGGACAAGACGCGCGGCAGTCGGAAGGCAATGCCAAAGGGTTTAGATATTCACAAGATATAAGAAGGAAGGAATTGCAAAACGAGAGACAGCACCCTTAGTGAAACACCGGAGGGAAAGACGAAGGTCGGAAGGAGATACCGTAAACACCAAGGGTAAACAAAGAGGAAAGGTCAGGGACCAAGGAAAATGAGGGTCGCGTTTGTAAAAAGACGGCGGAAGTGCTTTTAAGCCATTGGGAATTCAGTCAGAAGATTAAAGATCAAGCTGTTTTCTTCTTTTTTGCGAGTGCGGGAACGGAGGAAGCCAGATTTAATAACGCAGACTCGCATGTTAAGTTCGTTGTGCCCTTTGCCAAAAAAGTGGTCCTAAACGTGTGTGAATAGGTTAAAATCAATTTTGTTGGTGAGCCTCAGAGTCCACAAGCCGGAGGTGCTCACGGAAGCTCAAGGAGGTTCACGGAAGCTCACGGAAGCTCGCGCTGCAGAACCGAGAGATACTGGGTTCAATCCCAGGATCTTTCGGTTCCAGTTTCGATCTGGATGAGAATCGTACCGGAACGAGCTCGTGTAATCACTACTGCGGGATGCACATAAAGACCTCAGACTAGCAGTCGTACTGCAAAGGCAAAATTTTTCATTACAGCGGAAATCATGGCGCCACTCTGAGGCAGAATAACCTTTCACTGTCTAAACACCCTCAACACATCTTTTTTTAAAGGTACATGGTTATTTTGAAGCCTGTGTTTAAAGCTAAGGGGAGGAGTGACATTTCTGCAGGTAAGACATCTGGGAGCGTTGCAGGGTGTTCTACAGGGTGACTGCGGAGGGGACCTAGAGGCGGCGGAGGGAAGACGGTTTTTTACCTTGAGAGGCTTTATTATTAAGATTGGTGGTCTCGAGCGATTCCTAGGGAAATTAATGAAACTATTTGGTCGGTAAACTACCTACATTAAAGTATTACACTGGAAAGGTTAGCGTGATGAGCATATAATCAGCCGAGTACAACACCCGAAAAACCGAATGCGTTGCAAAGTTCAGTTTTCATAGACAATATCAGCAACATCACTGATAAAAAAGAAAACTACTAAATTGTTACTTTGTAGTGCTCTATTTTGTCTTGAGATTAAGACGACCAAATAAGGTCACCGTGGTATGCGGTGCTGGAGTGTCACTAGTCGTTAAGTCATAAACAAACCAACCCTAATCGAGTACAACATAGACCTGGTTACGCCTCATCTTTTTTTTAACAATATAATGCAATATCTTTTTGCAGATATAAAATTTTCGGTTGTGAAGAATCTACCGAAAAAAAGCTTTTAAAAAATCGAGGATGCATTTTTTTTTATCTGAGGCATAAAATGTGTGCTTTTTAACTTCAATTATTTGAAAATTTCGGGCGCAATGAAAAATATAGTTGTTGTAGTGTAACGCTATATTTTTTCTAAAAATGTACAAAAAAAACGTTCAGCTCAGTTTCAAGTTGAAGGTTTAATGTTAAAGTGTTCCAAAAATTCGCCGAAAAATGCCTTATTACGAAAGAGTTGTTCAAAAAGCCAAGTTCGCATTTTTATATTTTCTTAAGTATATGATTATATATAATAAATTTGATTATTCTAGTAGACAAGTTTGAGTGCATTTGGCATAAAAAGTTTGATAACGCAGGTCATTGTATTTCTTATTCCAGGGGCCTTCAAGTTTGCGTCAACGCTCAATTGGGAAAGTCCCGTTTTCAACCTTACCTTAGGTGCGATTTTTCTCACGAATAGAAGAAAGTTTCTTACAAAAGTAAGACATTTCCCGCTGTGAAAAACCATTTTTCTACCTCGTCAAAAAATTTCATGAAAAGCAAAAAAATAGGTGTGACACCACTAAGACCGTCCTAATTTGAACACACACCCTTATCTTCTTCTTTTTTTGTATAGGATGATGCAGACGTGTACGATACACATTAGGAATAATCGGATTACTGGTTAATTGAATGATTTCAAAAATATTTTTGTCGTCCTTGGACCGGTTTACTTTTAAGTAATAGTACGTAAGATCAACTTCATTAATTATAAGTAAATAAATTACTGAGAAAATTAATCACGTTACCTTCTCAAAACACCGATCTTGTTCATTTGGGTGTTTTCTTTTTTGATGGGGAAAAGGGAAGTGAGATTGAAGCTGAAGTAAATGTAGTTTAACTTCATTCATCATCACGAGTACCTTCTATTCAACTCTCCCGGACGCCGCAGAATCTCCCCTTATTTTACCCCCCCCCCCTTTTTCCAGCGAGGGCGGCGCCACGGTTAGATAATGTATTCAGATGGTTCGAGCTGCTTGATTCCCGTCCAACAAACGCGACTGTTCTAACGTCTCAATGCGTTTGATTGTTTTAATTTCGCGCATCCGAATGAAGTGACCTTTTTCATATTTCCCCCAGTTTTGACCATAACCAAAAATTGTCACTCCATTTGCTCGCACCGATGTATTTAATCACCTTCCTGCCACCGTAATTTTAATCACCGCTCACGTCATTTTTTTTAATCCATAGATTGTGTCATGTAATATATCAAAAAATTATCCTGGAGGCCTCAGAGTGTCAATACCTCAGTCTCGGGTTTTTCACAAAAATGTCAGAGTGATAGCTGATTTTGCGAAACGTCAGGGCCACTCTGAGGCTTTCGGGACACTTTTATATTGCTTCCGCCCAGCCCCTACCCCGTTTGTATTGTGCTTGGATTTATGCTCATTATATTTTCTCGTGTGTGATTTCTTAACGAAAATAAGCGTTAGAAGACAAGACAAGAAAGGCGAGACTAAGTCCTACTATCAACTGAACTTTATTGCGAAAAAACAGAAATATACATACCTTCTACTCACAGTGATGACGCAATCTACAAAGATTATTTTGGTGTTAGGTGTAATGAGGTTGCACTGATACATTTTTCTCGCCGGCAAGCCTGATGCTAAAAGCCTCAAAGAGTTCTTGCGTTTCTTTTTTCCTTTTTTATTTATGCTTGCTTAGAATTTTCGCTTTTCTCAGCTCAGGCTGCCAGCAACATTTGTAGCAGCGCACCGCCAAGTGGTTTAACAGTCTTTACATTGTTGAAATTGAAATTCTCTTGCTTTTTCATTTAGGCATCTGCCAGTTTGGCCAATGTGAACACGCCCACACGTTGTCGGTATCAAAAAGTCACCGATGTTGCGCATTCCAAGTATTTGTTGGCAAGCCCCTTGTTGCATGAGTCACCCGCTTCGCTTTCCTTTTTTTCTATTCATTTTTGGGTAAAGTTTTGAAAGATTGAGAGGGGCTGAAAACACAACAGGCACTTCAAAACGAGTGGCGACTTTCTTCAAATTGTGGGAGAGTCTGTAGGGAATGAAGTTCTTAGTTTGCTTTGTCATGCTAAATCCCACACTCACGGTCGGTTTGCACTTCTCCGAAATCCGGAAGTCTGAGACATGAATCTAACATAAAGAACCGATATGGCTGGTTGAATTCAGACACATAGACACTTCTTACTTGCTACTTGTTCTAAAAATAGGGACTTTGTTGTACGAGGTTTTTCTTCGTGTCGGTCAATCATTTTGCCTCTCCATAAATTATAAAGGCCTACTAGCGCGAACAATATCGTACGGAACTATTTCAATTTCTCAAAACGAAAGAAAGCGAAGACTGCAATCGAAAATAATGGGGTCTTTCTGGGGGTTACGTTGTAGCAAGCCCCAGAACAGAAACGCGTCATTGTAGTATATGAAACAATGCTCGATGGTTTCCGGATTTTTACATAATCGACAGTTTACAGCAGCCCAGAGGACAAATATTCATTTTTTTTTGTAGATATGTCTCAACAAATAACATGGACATGTGAATTTTTTTTATGTCTTCGTTGACGGAGGTATGCGAAGTTGAGTGCAATAAATCGGTATCGGTAAAAGGTTCTCTCTAACACTGGCAATGCTTTTGCGAGGTACTAAAGCAAATACTCTAATGAAAAGCGTCCCTTGAGAAAGGCAAACGCAACAAACACCTCCTTTAAGAAACCCACAAGGCTTGCCCTGAAATGTGTGGTCACTTGAAACGATCAAATATTTTAAATTTTGAGCGAGGCGTAATTGTAGTACAGTATTCAGAAGAGCATAGTTCACATTTCGAAAGGGAAAGAATCGGTATACTATACCCTGTATGCTTAAATCCGGTCGCAGACGACGATGCAGGGTAATGGGATCGAACAAGCAGCCGCAAAAGCGAAAGTCACTGGACCCTTTTTTGTTTATGATTTGTTCAGAGACGATAGAGCGCGTAAATAAACACAATAAACACCATTAACCTCCTTCTTGAGAGCAGAAAATATTAATTCTTCTCAGTGGTTCCCAAGTTGAGGATTATATGAATGTGGCGAGATTTCTATCACACTTTTGTATATTCGTTCGAGAACAATAAAGCATCTGTAGTGCGTTCATAAGCTTCGAAACGAGGAATATGTTGCAAAAATTAGCTTTTCTGAAAATCCAAATGTTCTTACCTTTCCACGCATCTGATTTTATCTTTAAAGTGGTTGTCATTGATGATCAGTAAGATCCACTGCTACGGTTTTGTGATAATGGCACCCGTAGATACGTCAGAGAGCCTCGATTCCAAGTTATTCCCCCAAATAAAGAGGGGTTCGTTGCCCACGAACCATACCAAAACCGTTGCATTCTGATGGATTTGTAGAGGCTCCTGTGACCATACCGTTCCTTTTTGTCATTGCTTCGCTGACACTTTTTTGTCGGGACCGAAAAATGCAACGTCATCTGCGTATGCCAGAACTTTTACATCTGCCTAGGGAATATCCGTAGATCTCTTCACTTTTTAAGAATACTAAGGCACGAGAGTTCCAAGTACAAGGCGAAGAGCAGCGGAAAAAGCGGACACTCCTGTCTAAGGAGAGAAGAAGACGAAGCGCTTCGAACAGGTCAGTGATTTTCTCGGCTAATCGGTTTGTGCTTATTTCTATTTATAATATCACCAGTTTAGACAATTCTAGCATCAGCGAACAATTAATAAGGCTTCCTCCGCTTGTCGGAGGGGTGGCTTTCGATCGGCTCGGTGTATAAACCCTGATTTGACTTCACCATGACTACCGGAACCCCTTCGCTAACGGCAAGTCAGAAGACTCCAACTGAGCGCTACAGCATGCCTCCTTCAACATGCGGATCCTCTATCGCCGAGCTAGAGAACGAAGCCTCCGTCACTAACCTGGCAGAAGTTAGAGCTCCTGACACGGACTCCACATATCTCCACCAAACGCTGAAATGTTAACTAGCAACATGGAAATCGCCGACGCCGACCAAGGTGAATGGCACGATGCCAAGACATCCAAGAAGCGCAAAAAGAACTCCAGTTTAAGCAAAAGCGGAGACACAGTTACGAACTCGCCTACCACGACAGTTGGCCTGACTGTAATTTTTGTATCAGCGGTTGAAAACCAGAAAATCACAGCGATCAGCAGTCTAAAACTGTCTGTTGCATTGAAACAGCTGTGTCCCGAATGCATCCACGAGATTAGGCCCAACAGCAGATTAAATCTGATCGCAGTGGACACTCGAAATGGCCAGATGACCCGTGCGCTCCTTGCCTGCACTCAGATCTGCGGCTTGAAAGTTCGGGCGTACGAGCCCGTCCCGCGGCACTTCGCAGTAGGAGTGATCAAAGACGTCGACGCTTCACTTTCTGATGCCGAAATTGAACAGCATATGAGATCACCAGAAGGCCGAGTGGCGAGAATTCGACGGCTTGGACAAAGTTTCATAGTAAAGATAGCGTTCAGCGAAACAACGTTGCCGAGTTTTGTTTATCTCGGTCACGTTCGCCATCCGGTGACACCGTTCAAGGAACGCCCAATTCAGTGCCGCAAATGTTCTGGATATGGACATCGCGAAGCCAACTGCAAGCGCCCACCTATCTGCAGTCGCTGTGGAGAAGCCCACGACGGCAACGACACGTGTTCTGGTCAAGAAAAATGCGCGAACTGCAGTCAAGCTCACGCTGCCACGTCCTCTTCCTGCCCACAATGGCAGAGAGAAAGTGAGACCCGCAGCTATGCACGCAAACACGCAGTTGACTTTCGCGCCGCAAGGTCCGCCGTCTCACAACAGAGGGAAACAAAACAAACGGCTGAAATTGAACAACGACCTCTACACTCACAGAACACAATAAATGAGACATCTAACAAGCAGAACCCAAGCGCCCATGGCTATGCTGCAGCTTTAAAGAAGAATCAACAGAAGCTCATGAAGGGGGCCCCTCTCTCAAATGACCGCAAAACTCAAGTTTTAGAACCCCAAGGGAGAAAATGAAAGGCCGTCGACGTCAGCGGCTGCCACTGCTGATCCAATGCGGAAGACTACTTCCACCTCTGACGCTCCGCCAATCAAAGGCAATGCATGGGAGAGCTGGATTCCGCTTCTCAAAAAAGCAGCTCGCATGGCCTAGAGCCTACTATCTTCTGTCGACGCTCAATGGGCACGAAACATCACATCATTGCTTAATATGATTCTTCCGCTTATGGGAGAATTATAAACGCGGGAAGCACCAAGAAGCCGCATAAACGCGTCCGCAATTGGAAATTATTCAACATATTAGGGCTACTCACTATCCCCGTGAAGAAAGGCAGGCCTACGATTACCACTAGAGCCCTTAAGGATGTCATGGCTCTTTCCAAGGAGCCACGATCGGAGTCATCGCCGATTCAGCTTAATGAAAAAACCAACCTAATCACTGACGTCTTCTTGCCACTAAACTTTCAAGCTGCAAAAAAACTTTTTTTTTTATTAGCAAGCAAGACACAGCTTTCAAAGACAAGCATCTCTGACAGCAACCAGGGACCGAGCGGCCACCAAGGGCACCTGGACAACTTCTCTCCCGAATCAACATGGCCAGCGGTAATTCAGGGATAATCATATAGCAGTGGAACTGCCGCGGCTTCGCCGGCAAGAAGGCAGTCCTGCAACAACACATCAGGCACGCCGCACGCAAACCAGACGTGATTTTACTCCAAGAAACGCTCACGGACGCTCCCACCCTAATGAGCTATAGGGAACACGTCTGCACGATAGAGGGAAGGGGATTATGCACGCTCGTCAGGAAGGGCCTTACGTTCGTCGACCACGAACTTGGCGGTGTTCAAGTAGAACATTCGTTTGTGGAACTCATACCGACCAAACACAGGAAGTAGAGCATATTCGTTCTAAATGTGTACAGCAACCCGTCCAATCGCCGCCAGAGGTTCCGGGCGCTGCTCCAGAAGGCACTCAAGACCGCCGGGTCCCAGATGCTGATCGCGGGGGGCGACTTCAACGCGGCAGAGGCAGCATGGGGTTACGGTTACAGCACGGCCCAGGGGAGAAACCTCGCACAAGACACGCAGGAGCTAGACTTCACGCTCATCACGGACCCGGCGCACCCGACAAGACTGGGCAACTCGGCCACTAGGGACACGACCCCGGATCTGACGTTCGTCAGAAACGCGGGGACGACGAACGTCACGTGGAGCAACACGACGGTTGACCTGGGCAGCGACCACGCGATCATCGAGATACACGTCCCAACACCGGACAGAATGCAAGGCAGCAAGCGCACCTTTACGTGGACGGATTGGGAGGACTTCAGAAAGCAACGCGACCGACGACAACTACACGAAGCAGAAGAGATCACGGACATCGAAGCGTGGTCCCGCGAGTTAGTCGAGGACGCCAAAGCGTCGACCAAGAGGATCGAGACCGACGTCGACACCGACAAGATGGACAGCCGCCTGGCGCACCTCATTGAGGCGAAGAATTCGATCCTGGCCAGATGGACGAAACAGAGACTCAACCGGAGACTCAGAAAAAAGGTTGCGGAGCTCAACCGCAGCATCGAGGAGCACTGCCGCACGCTCAACCGCCAGCAGTGGGATGAGATGTGCAACGCGGTGGACGGCCAACTACACAACGGCAAAGCGTGGAGCCCACTAAAGCATCTGCTGGACGCAACAAACACCAAGTCTCACCAGAGAGACCATCTCGCACGCCTGATACACAAGGAGATCGGGGAACGCGGGAAAGATGTGGTGGCTGCCCGCCTACGAGCGAAATACCTTCCGGAGACCCCGACCGCGCAGCACGGCCCGTACAAGGGCGAGCCCAATGAAGAATTAGACAGAGACTTCAGCGTGGAAGAGATCAGAACAGCACTGCACGAACTCAACAGCAGGTCGGCACCGGGCCCCGACGGGGTGTCGAACCGCGCCCTCAAGAATCTCGATGACCGCTCGATGGAACAGCTGACAGACTACATCAACACCTGCTGGCGGCGAGGCAGCCTCCCGCGCCAGTGGAAGACCGCGAAGATGATCCTAATACCGAAATCCGGCAAACCACCGAGCCTCGACAACCTCCGCCCCATATCGCTGACGTCGTGCGTCATTAAAGTCATGGAGCACGCACTGCTGAACCGCTGGCAAGTGTACCTGGTAGTGGTGCAAAACTATCGATAGTACTATCGATAGTATCGATAGTCGCCAGAAATCTGACCATCGATAGTCAAAAAACTATCGATAGTACTATCGATAGTCGACTATCGAAAAACTATCGATAGTACTATCGATAGTCGACTATCGAAAAACTATCGATAGTACTATCGATAGTCGACTATCGAAAAACTATCGATAGTACTATCGATAGTCGACTATCGATAAACTATCGATAGTACAAATTATAGTCGACTATTGAAAAACTATCGATGGTACTCTCGATAATCGACTATCGAAAAACTATCGATAGTCGACTATCGTAGACCTATCGATACTACTGTCGACGGTTTACTATCGATAGTTTTGCGACACTATGGTTTGCATCGCTCCCTCTTCTCCCTTTCTCGCTTTGTTTTTTTCAAATGGGATACCCAACTAGACCAAGCGCTTAAGGCCCTGTCACACTGAGGCAACACGACGGCAACAGCAACACAACACGTTGTCCGACAGTCGGGCAACTTGTTGCTCGCTCCCCGTGTTGTCCGACAAACCTGTCACATCGCGGCAACAGCAGCACAACATGGACGACAACTAAAATGTTGACTCGGAATGACATATTTCGGCAACAAAAACAGCAGCAGCTCGTGTTGGACAGCGTGTGTTGCCTTGATGGCTGGCTGAGCGAATTTAGGGCCGGCAACACGACAACATAGATAGCTTGGATGGCAGAGCTAGTTCCCTATGAATAACGTCTTACTCAAATGAAGGCTTGGAAAACGTTAGATAATAATAATTAAGGCTGGCATGCAGCTAAAATATTTTTATGAATGTTGTTACTGTGTAATTACGGAAAGCGATTGTCGAAATGGTCACAGCTGGGGTCGTGAACGTTCAGACTGGTGTTGAAATTAGAACCGTCGAGAGACCAGCTCACATTACTGCTAGTGAAATAAAATGGCATGCGTACTCACCTTCTGATAAAGTATAATAAAAATAATCCTGGAAAGCGAAGATTAAAAAATCTAAGCATTAAAACGACCACTCTGGTCATGGTTGTTGATTTTTGGAACTTGGAAACAGCCTCTACCAGATATCTGACTTGTTTCAAAAATACCCAGGACGTTTTGGGGAATGAAGCGATCACATAGCAGGCGGTAGGTAAAAGCGTTGAAAAGTTTTATTCCACCGATTGTTATGAAGGCCGATCATGTCGGTGTCGCAGTTTTTAAGCACAGTCAGGTCATCTGAACACCACGCTACAAAACACGCTTTGGGGTACTGCCGGTGCTTACTCAATTTTACAGTAGAGCTAGGAATTGCATGAAAGAAGGAATTGGACAGAAAGACTTCATACCGGGTGGCGCAAATCCCGAACATATATCGGCGATCTCACTTTCCTTGGTTAGGGCTATCTGCTTTATCAGCGAATGAAGAACATTTTGATAAAATAAAGGGTAAAAAATACTCCCCGTGTCAAGTTTATAATCACAGTCACTGGTTGATGCCGTCCCGTCGTAATTTCCGGCCCTTCAAACACACTATAGCACTTTGCAGAGTCCCATTTCCATCGACGCCGCGCCGCACACGAACAAAGGTAAACAATCACGATGGCGGAGTGTTCCTCGTTGTTCCTCGTGTTGTCCCCGCCGTCAGCGCGGTATGACAGGGTTGTCGGACAACAAATGAGACAACGCGGCTGCCGGGCGGCAACAACATGTTGTCCGACTGTTGTTGTTGCCGCGATGTGACAGGGTCGCCGGCAACACAATTTCCTTGTGTTGCCGGATAGAGTTGACCAACTGTTGCCTCAGTGTGACAGGGCCTATGCCTTCCCAACTTTGGTTCAGCTTTCAGTGATGCCGAAGACGGGAGTTTGGGCGAAGAGAGGAGGAAGGGAGGCGAGCGGCGGTGCGGCAACTGTGTTCGCTCTAGTGGCGCAAAACTATCGATAGTATCGATAGTCGCCAGAAATCGGACTACCAATAGTAATAAAACTATCAATAATGTATCAGAACTTTCGATAGTCGACTATCGAAAAACTGTCTAGTACTATTGATACTGACTATCGAAAAACTGTCGATAGTACTATCGATATTCGACTATCGAAAAACTATCGATGGTACTATCGATAGTCGAGTATCGAAAAACTATCGATAGTACTATCGATAGTCGACTATCGATAGTTCTGCGACACTATCGATAGTTTTGGAAAAACTATCGATAGTATCGATAGTCGATTTATCGATAGTTTTGCATCACTAGTACCTGGAACAGAAAGGGATCTACCCACCGTCCCTCACAGGCTTCCGCCAACACCTCGGCACGCAAGACGCCATGTTACAATTAAAACACCAAGTGCTGGATAACAAGACCAGGGGAACTAGGGCGATCCTTGGACTCGACCTAGAAAGCGCTTTCGACAAGGTCGTTCACTCGGCGATCCTGCGACAAATTTCACAACGAAACCTCGGCCTGCGCACTTACAACTACGTGAAAGACTTCCTGACGGACAGACGCGCCGTACTAGTGGCAAAAGATCTCCAGCTGGAAGAGCAAACGTTGGGCAGCGCCGGCACCTCGCAGGGCTCGGTCATCTCGCCCACACTCTTCAACCTGGTCATAATCGGGGTGGCAGAGAAGCTGCAAGACATCGAAGACGTCCGGCACACCATATACGCTAACGACATTACTCTCTGGGTGCACAGAGGCAGCGACGGTCATATCGAGTCGACGCTGCAGTCAGCAATTGACGCAATAGAGGCCCATCTTCAAGGCACGCGCCTGCGGTGCTCGCCCAAGAAGTCAGAACTCCTGCTCTACCGCCCCACACAACGGGGCAAACTTAAAGCCCGAAGAAACTGTGAGGAAATCAGTCTACGCACGAGTGATGGCACGATCATCCCGACAGTCCCGAAAATCAGAGCCCTCGGCATGATAATCGAAGCCACGGGCCACAACGGCGGAGCAGTCACCAAACTAGTACACAAGACGTCCAACGCCACGAGACTCCTCAAGAGAATCACCAACAGAAGGAGCGGAATGAGGGAGGAGAACCTCACGCGACTCATCCACTCGTTCGTCGTCTGCCATATCGCTTACGTTGCGGCCTTTCACAACTGGTACAGGAAAGAAGAAGACAAGATCAACGTCCTCATACGCAGGGTTTACAAGATCGCCTTGGGCCTGCCGGAATCCACGGGCACAGACCGCCTGCTCCAGCTGGGCATCCACAACACGCTGAACGAAATCGCAGAGGCACAGCGCACCTCGCAACTGGATAGGTTGTCCGGCGCGAACGCTGGCCGCCGCATCCTCGAAAACCTCGGCATTGGATACCACACACAGCAGGGCTACAAAGTCACCATCCCAGTCGCCATCCGGCAGACAATAAGAGTCGATTCGATCCCCAGAAACGTTCACCCGGAGTAAAACCGAGGCAGAAGAGAGGCCCGAGCCAAGGCTCTCCTCAATGCCCACTGCAACAATGTGGGTACGCGATTCGTGGACGCCGCCAAGTACGAGAGAGGCTCCCGATTTGCTGTGGCGGTCGTCGATTCCGACGGGGAAACGAAGATATCGGCAAGCGTGACATGCGAACGCGCCGAAGAAGTGGAGGAAATAGCAGTCGCCCTCGCCCTTAGGGACCCGGCGTGCCAAACAGTCCTCTGTGACTCGAGACAAGTGATCAGGACCTTCGCCAAAGGACGGATATCGCTACGAGCAGCCCGAATCATAAGCCAACGCCAGGTCCATCGAGAACCAGAACCCCCAACCCGGCTCCTGTGGTTCCCCGCACACGTGGGGGAAGTCTCCGAGGAGCATCGTAACGGCAACGAGACGGCACACGCCAGGGCGCGCGAGCTAACAAACCGCGCCGGCGACGGTCGTCCATGGTACAGCAGCAAGGACCGTACGACGAGCTACAACGAAATCACCAAGGCCTTCCGCCTGGCCCGACGGACACTCCCTCCGCCCAGCGACAAGCTGGACAGGGCACAGGTGGTCGCACTCGGACAACTGCAGACGCGCACGTACCCTAACCCGGCACAGTATCAACGAATGTTTCCCGAAATATACACGACGAACACGTGTAAGGTCTGCCGCAAAGAGGTAGCCACGCTAACCCACATGCTCTGGGACTGCACCAAAGACCCGCACGGTGCTAACTCCGGAACCCTCCCGCCGCGGCTGTCCGCTGCCCTGTGCCGCCCCAGCCTTGACGATCAACTCTGGGCCGTCCAGCAGGCCTGTGAGGCGGTGAAGCGGAAGGACTTCGACGCCCCTAGTCGGGCAAAGAGGACCAGCGGCAACGCCCCCAAGCGGGTGACTCAGGCCCGGTCAGCGAAAGCTCTGCAGGCATTCAATAAAGTTTTTACCAACCAACTCCTGTCTAACGGAAGATTTTATTTTAATTTTGTCTAAGTATATGATTGCCTATCAGGAACGTAAAACTATTTGCGTAGCAAAACTGAATCCCTTTTAAAAGTGATGTCCTCGTTTTAACATGTTGCAGGAGTAGAAATAGAAACAAATGACTTTCGCGTGCAAAAGCTTTAGCGAGATCTCTCTGCATGAGCGCTACCTGGTCGTTGCTATTTCACGCGCATTTCAGAACCTAGCGCGCGACATGAACATTTGTTTGAATGGTTCTACCACGTATTCCACATGTCTGATGTTCGCATATATGCGAACATCAGACATTTAACCTTTCGTTAAATACTAGCAAATGTTTTGCAATCCACGATGGAGAGGGAGATTGTTTTTTTTTTTTCATTTTCCACATTTTTAAACATTTCTGCGTCTTTTGCGTTTGGCACTAGAGCGCTGTGTCCACGATAAAAAGAGGGAGGAGGGTTCTTTTGACGTAAGCCTCTCGGAAAATATTACGTAATACAAGATAGTTTATCTCGATTTTTTTTTTAATTCTGCACTAACTTCATCAAGTCCAGGTGTCTTACTGTTTGTAAGCGAGTCTACAGCAGCTTTTATTTTCGGTTATCGGGCCCTCAACCATATCTTTGTCTGCCTTGCCAAGTTTTGGTACCAGCGCTAACATTTGTTCGACGTCGGTTTCATAATATACAGGTATCGATTTCTCGAAAATGTCAGTATAGAACTGCTGAAATTATTTTGCAATTCCAGTTGGCTTGACAAGTACAGAGCTCTTGTAATTTATCTCTACACTTTTTAATGCGTAACGCGTTTTTTTTTTGTCCTTTTTTTGTTTAGAGACGTTCGTGTAGGCTGCACACAATTAGGGCGCCTCTGTGCTTCTCCGTTTCGTATTTCTGCAGCTGAGCTTTATGTTAATGTCGTAACTACATAGACCAAGGTTTAGGCATTCTAGTTTATGTAGGTTTACTTAATTATTGAAATTGTCACGCTACTAAGTTTTCTGCCTCCTGTTTGAAACTATCCCATTTTGCAAAAATGTGCATGTCTGTATTTCAAAGCGTATTTGACAAAACTGGGGATATATTTGTTCGTAAATTCTTCAGTTTTAGCAGTTTTACATTTAGTTTTCAAAATTCTCACTGTTTGTGGGAAAAACGTTGTCTCCGCGGACCGTAATACGCTGACACAAGGCAGTGATCGAGAAAAAAAAATCGGTTTTACGTGGCAGTTGTTTATGGAGTGGTATAAATTGCCAAAGACGTGACTTCTGTCCAATCGTGTGTGAGAGGTGCCCTGGAAGTGAGTATACTGAATCGATTCGTCCTTCCTAGTCCTACAGGCCAAACTGACAAGGTCGTTGTTTTGAAGCATAGCCTGCAGGATTGACTCACTGGCGTCATAATTAGTTAGCTTCCTCGTTCGGTCTTCTGCACTACAAGCGCAGTAAAAAAACACCCATTAACACTAAAGCTCTATTTGTATCAACCATCAAGTAGCCGGGGTAATACCTTATAAAACGAACATCTTGAATCTGAGTATTTGGTGCATATAAATAAATTAAATGACAATTCAAATTCCTAAGGACGTTCTAAATGTATAGCATTTATAAAGCGTCTTCCTACTCCTCCTTTTGTGGGCACAGTAAAGAGGCCGGCCACTCGAGAGTACGTTACTGCGATGCCACGTGACATCAGTGTCAGTGGAGTCGAAGTCACGTGACATAATAGTTTTACGAGACGTCATGATGACATGTGACAATGTGACGCTATCGAGGTTACAGGACACGGACACAAAATCCCTGGGGCCGGGCCTATAAATGCAATGCACTTAATAAATAAGCTGGTGGGAGAGTGTCGCGACCCAACCCAGTCTCCTTTCGGAAGGGAGGAAAAAGGAGGATTGGGGGGGGGGGGGGGGGGCGTGATAGGGAGTCTGTAAAGCGACGGGGAAAAAATGTCTTCGGGATATTCCTCTTGGATGTTCTTCTTGCTAGTGTTTAGGGATTTGATCTTCTGCACTTTGTAGGTTGATGGAGGAGGGCATCGCTATTTCCTCCCCTCTTGCTAGAACATCGTAAGAAGGGGCACCGTGATGGGTTTTTCGGAGTTGGCTGAGGGTCCTGTACCTATAAGAGGGTTTCGCTGTCGATTAGAGTATTAGCTGTGTTAGAGACGGTGTCCGTGCAGGTGTGTGTGTGTGTCCTTTTTAACGTGTCTTCTTTCCCCTTCCGTGTCTCCAGTATAGTTAGGTTTATGACTGACCAGCTTACCTGCGCGCTCGCTCTGCTTTCAGTCTCTGTCGTTGACTTTGCACGATCCGTCACATCCTTACTGTGACGGCTTTGCCTTTTCGAGCGTCAAGCCCTCCAATAAGCGGATTAATGTCGCGGCTTTGCGCGAATCATACAACGGTACATATGCTCGTGTTGCGTATCAAAATGCCCACTAAGCAGTCAATTAATTTTTTCTCGCGCACCGCTGTGCGCCGATTCTCTGGATATCGCCTAGAGAACGCCTGTTCACGAATAAACGCGGAAGACGGCGCCACTGTCCTTTTGCCCGTAAATTAGAGAGCCTGTATGTTTGAGAGGGGAGCATCTCGAACCCTGGGTAACGTTTGCAGCCTAACGGCGGAAACCTACACTACAGATTGGCTGCAGGTGTGGATGCGCGCGTTGACGCCTATCGAGGAGGATAGGACGCTGAGAGGTGGAGATGGATGGCGCTTTAACAGCCGCTTTGCACCACGTGAATACGCACATTAATACGCGCTACGCAACGCGCAGGTTTGTCTGCTCCTTGCGCGCCTTATGCATGTGTTTCTCCGCCAAATACGTCCACGTGCTTTTGTTTCCCCTGGATCTCGACCGATGACAGCGCGCACTCGCCTGTTTCGTCCTCATCGCGCTTTCTCCCGCGCGTTCTCTATGTTGTCCTTCGACTGGCGAACCCCTCCGTGCATTCCGATTCACCAAACACGCATTTTTGGACGCTTGCTCGCCGTATAGCCAAACCCCACTGCAGGCCACCAATGGCGGCTTCCAATGTCCCGGTCGTGGACGTGCAGATCGAGATTGGTGAGCGGCGGTCAAGCGTGGCATTGGCGCCCTTGATGAAGCACCGGCGGTCCTCCTGAGGACGCAGCTGCCCTTAATTCTATTTGGCTGTAAAGGGATATTTGGCCCTGGCCGGGGTTGCTCGCCCACGGAGCGGCCTCGCCGCCAGACGCGGCTAATGAGGTTTGCTCGGGATCCCCTCGGGCGCTTGACCACGTGGGCCCGCAAAAAACGAGGGCTCCAATTG
The DNA here is from genome assembly GCA_037355805.1 of Ixodes ricinus. Classification (NCBI taxonomy): domain Eukaryota; kingdom Metazoa; phylum Arthropoda; class Arachnida; order Ixodida; family Ixodidae; genus Ixodes; species Ixodes ricinus. The sequence goes on along the minus strand of JAZHYW010011428.1, from coordinate 23,717 downwards.
GGTTCACACGGCGGCGGTTCCCCTCTCCTGCGGGGCTGACTTCGTCGCTCGTTGCAGTGCCGGCTCAACCTCCGGCCACCCGTTTCCTCTGCGGTTCAAACCCCTATTAAACACCTTTCTCTCTCTCTCTCTCTATCTTTCTCTCTCCTCTGCTTTTTTTTTCCAATTTTACTTTTTATTCTTTCTTGTATAAAAGAAAAAAGAAGTTGTCGAGTTCGCGTCTCCAGCTCTCAAATTGGCCCTTTAAAAGAACGGTTTCTCTTGGGACTTACAAAAATGCTTTTTTTTTTATTCTCGACATTATGGACCTGCTGGTCTTGACGAACATAGCATGTCGAGTGGTCCTGTGTTCTTTGGAGCCCAAAACGTATCCTCACACACAAAAAAAGAAATATATATATATATATATATATACACACGGACAACAACTCACAGTTCAAAGGATATATCCGTCATTCAAAAGGTCAACTCATTTCGGCCGTCACGCGCCCTTTCCCCCTTCTCCCACCTGAACGCGAAACCTTCCTTATGTTGTATCTCCATGTTTTCGGGTCGGGCAGAGCACCCCCAATTAGCCTGTTTGTACAATAAACAATTTTGTAATGTTTCTTTTTTTTTTTTGGCGGGGAAGATATTGTTATTTTTTGACGCTTTTTTCGGGTGCTTATTTGCGCGACAGCCAAACCGGTCGAAAAAAGAGCAAGAAAAGCCGGAATACGTATCCTGCGACGTGCTGGAGGGAGACAGAAGCAGCAGCGCGGCGGCGGCGGTGGCATCCGGAGTCGCGATCGAATTCAAATGCAAATGGCCCCGCCGGATGGTGGTCACGTCCGGAACCCCCGCCGCCACGTTGGGTTCTCGCGCCGCGCCAGATATTATTCTTCCATTTCGCGGGAGCAGCCTCCTCCGCGTCTTAAAGACGTCTTCTTCGGCGTGTGGCACCTCACGCCGCGAAGACAACCCCGGTACCGAAGGTAACCTCTCCCCCCCTCCTCCCCCGCTCCCCTCGAGGTTGCGGACGTGATCACACATCGTCCACGAGACGAGCAGCAGCCGCAGCCGCCTCTGCGCGTGGTGTCTTGTATCTCTCAGTCCTCTTTTGCCTGCGTCTCTGTGTCCCCGGATGATTTGATGGACGCGTTTGCTTTTGTTTTTTGAGGAGTGTTGTTACTTCCTAGGCATGGACACACGTTAGGAAGGACGCGCTGCTCACGATGGGGAGAGGCATTGCTGAGCCCGAGCTCCTGTCCTGTGTCCTAATGGTTGCGCGCGATTCCAACTTGCCGCGTCGTGACCATGCTACACCGGGTTCGCTTCCTCGTTTTTGGGCGTCTGTATCGCATAGAACGGAGCGTGCGTGAACGGATCGGAATTGTTTGTGATAACTACGCCTTGACCAAAACATTTTCGCTTAACTGAAAAATATATGTAGCACGCCTCTATAGACCATAGACGCCGATTCCGACAATGAGTAGGCTTCACCCACTGTGCTATGAACAACGGCCGCGCGTCTATTTTGTTCTTGCAATTGCGGGTGCGGTCAGTGATTGTGCTCTACGTAAAAGACTTCGCTCCAGCTCACACTATAGATTCAGGAGCAAATAGAAGATTCAATTAGCGGGTGAGTAAACGAGTTAGCGATTGTTTAAAAATTAAGAAGTGTGCACTGAATGTTAAGTTTTTGCTGTGCCTTGGATTTTGATTTTAATGAGGAATAACGGATATTTGCAGAGTAGAGCTTGTTTGGGAGGGGAAAATATGGAATGCAAAGTATGGAGGGGATAATCTTAAAACACGGCAGATTTCATTATAGCCTGTGTCCGCGCTAAGATTCTTATAGGCTCGTTACATCTTTTGCGCTTATACCACCCAAACACGGAGCCACATAATGAAAATCGTGACCCCTGACCACTCAGAAAACGCATGGAAAGGCTCAAAAACAAAACATTTAATTTCACAACACCTAAAACGTTTAAGAGATGAAATTTTATGCGATGCGGATTACCTACAAGTGCGGACTATACAAAGATTCGTTTTTCAACATCGTTCATCATGACAAGGCGTCACGGCCGGGTTTGTGGATTACAGGTAATGAATGCTATTGATTATTTCTGTAGGATACAAGGCAAGCTTCTTTGTGGGCTCATGAAGTAGGCATTTTTCGAGGTGTGCTGCGATGGAATTTTGATTCGCGGACTATGCACCGGGTGTGGGCTATCTAAAAGGAGACATTTCATTCTGGGTCTAACTTTTTTATTTGGTGCCGGAGCTGTCTGCAGTCCCTTGCATACGGTAGCTAGTGAAGCGCTTAGTAGAGAGTTTTATGAAACCATTTTCGCAAATCCAATATGGTTCGATGGGCCCTCTGGTACGACCTGCGCATGTGCGAGCCTTCTGTGGTAGCACGTGTGCAGTTCGTACCGGAGGCCCGTAGTACCGTAGTGGATGTGCAAACCTGTTCCTTAAAACACTCTAATTTCATGACTACGGCACATTAGCAGAAGGTTCTGGAATGTCTTAGAAAAATTATAAAGTAAAACAAGCACATTAGATGTCACATTGAAAAAAAATATATATATATATATACCCGAAATATAAAGATTTGTACGCGGCCGTCTCAGGTACGAAGTGTTGTATTATTTCATAATTCGTTCTCGTTCTCCAAAAGTGGAACAATTTATCCATGGGCGCGCAGCACTCTTTCTTTAAAAGGCAGTCTTTAAATTTGCTTCTTGACTCCCGGTGGCTCGACGTCTTCGGCACCTTTGTTTGTTTATCGAAATGTATTGGTGTTCTGTCTAGCTTGTTATATATTGTGTGTGTGTATGTTTGTGTGTGTGCGTGCGTGTGTGTGTGTGTGTGCGCGCGCGTGCGTATGTTTGCAGAGACGTACCGAAACGATCTACATACAAAATAGGATCCGCGAAAGCGCCAGGGGTGACAAACCATGAAACCAGAACCATCCGCCGGCGCAGCTACGCTAAGTTCACCCAGGCAAGTAACTTCGCATCGCAGTACGCGAAAAAAGTGCACTGCGGCATGCCATGCACGGGTGACTCCCCGTTCTGTCGCCAGATGGCAAGACCAGAGACAGTCGAGCCATAAAAACGCCTTTGGCACACTTTCGCATCAGCAGAGTGATTTTTTTTTCCATTTATACGTCAAAGAGCATTTTCAAATTTTCAAAAAGCGAAAAACGTTAAAAAAAGAGGATGGAGGAAGAGTGGTTAGAATCAAAGAAAGGGTAGGATCAAAGGAACTCGGATAAAATTCAACACCCATTGCCGTACTGGTACTAATATAGAGGATTAAAAATCATAAAAAACACGGACGAAGCAGAGACACATACAACACGAACTGGCGCTAACTTTCAACTGATTTAATCAAAGCAAACCACCTGGCACACATGCGTGAACACTCTTTCCCATCACACCAACCATATCTGATAAAAGCAATTCATATACACCAACAACAGGTGACAATGATTTAAACATTCGTATTAGTGCAACGTGACTATACTTCGTTTCACCTTATGTGTGAGCGAAGGCAAAGCTGGAAGCGCGAGCACGAAAGCTCCGTGCGTTCAGGCTTTGCTCGAGCGCGCGAGCTGGTGAGAAACGAAAAAAGTGCTAGTCTCGCGCTTCTAGCTTTGGCTTCTCTCGCAGATAAAGTGATACACAAAACCATCTACAAAAGAAACTTCTTTGTTGTTTAGTAAAATCGAAGGCGTGCTGACGCAGTTGTCACCCGAGGACTTTATAAAATAAGCTTCAACTATTTCCCTCTCAGTCTTGTTTTAATGCGAATAGCATTCTTTGGCTACTTCACGCACTTTTCGTCTATGTATCTATCTATCTGGCTATCTAACCTCTTACGCCGCGGGTCGATAAATAAATAAAAAATCAGCAGAACCCATACTTTGGGAATGATTATCTACGTTAATGCGAATAGCATCAAACGGTGCGGAGTTATGCGCGTTCGTCAGGTGGCCGGCACACTCTAGATACGCCAGCCCACTCTTGAGGCGATTCTAAATTTGTTGACACTTTCACAGCCCTGCGCACGATCTCCGCAGCCCAGCACGTGCGTTTGTGTCACTTAGGAAGGCGAGCAAAGCACGCGCCATACGCACAAACACTCAAAATGGTACCGACCAGACTTTCTGGCGTCTCAGCTAGTCTCAACCAACGGTACTCTAAACGGTTGTTTATATCTTTACCATAGGACGCGCTTACAGCGCTGTCACACTACCGGTGCGCGCGCGTTCCATGCACGAGGGCTCATTCCGCTCTCGTGAGGCTGAGCTATACTTCGTTTCAGCTTGGGTCCAGACGCAGCCGATGCTACGAGCGCGGCGTGTGGCACTGAACAGTGCTTGCATTGCACGACGCGCGTGCTTGGCAGGAACGCTGAAAGCCGGAGCTCGCGATTGTAGCATCGCCTGCGTCTTGACCCAAGCTGAAACGAAGTATAGAGGTCTCCCGAGCGCGGGAGAGGGTGAGCTAGAGGGAGAGGGTGAGCGCGGGAGAGGGTGAGCTAGCCCTCGTGCATGGAACGCGCGCACCGGTAGCTGTGACAGCGCTGTAAAGCGCGTCCTATGGTAAAGATATAAACAAATGTTTAGAGTGCGGTGAATGACTGCCTTCATAGCTCTGTGGTTAGCGCGTCTGCCTGCTGATCAAAGGGTCAACGGTTCGAATCCCAGCCGGCGCCGGTCTTTTTATTTATTTATCGACCCGCGGCGTAAGAGGTTAGATAGCCAGATAGATAGATAGATAGATAGATAGATACATAGACGAAAAGTGCGTGAAGTATCCAAAGAATGCTATTCGCATTAATATTCGCTTATTCGCATTAAAAAGACCGGCGCCGGCTGGGATTCGAACCGTTGACCCTTTGATCAGCAGGCAGACGCGCTAACCACAGAGCTATAAAGGCAGTTTTTTTTTTTTTTTCCGAAACATTTATTTACATGTAGTGATTTTTACACGATGATCATTTGCGTTAAATTATATACAAGCAATGAATTATGGTGGGTGATGTAGCGAACTTGAATACAAGGAACATTTAACAAAGTTCACAAAAAGAGCGCTCATCGCAAAATACTTTACAGGGAGGTATCACTTAAACTTTCATTTGGCTTGACCTCAACACATGACATCATAGCCTATATAACATTAGGCGAACGACTAAGGTTTTTTACTATTAATTTCCATTCATCACTTTCATTACAGGTGGCCAATATGCCTTGGCCTACCTGAATTGCAATATTTTGAAATTAACCCAGGATGGCTTCGCAACACCTGCTTCTGTGTCTACTTTGCGCGTTTTCCACAGACTGTAAAGGCCTAGTACTACTAATATAGCTTGAACAGTGTCGAGGTGGTCAGCGAAATGCAAATACCTAAAGTTTGCCTCTTCCAATTCAAAATCCTTTCTGAGTGTTCTCTTGAAGACATCCCAAAAGAACACAGCGTCAACACAAAGAATGAAGGCATGGGTGAACGTTTTGGTTACGTGGCAAAGTCTACAATTAGTGCTTCCATGGGCCTCCTGCGTTGCCCAGGGGTGCTGCGAAAAGGGACTTGTTAGGCCTTGTTTTGGGTAGTACAAACTTGAGCGTCTCAAACTGTCAGGAATGCAGAAGTGTGCCTGCTCTGGTGCGGAGCGCGAGATCACGATGAAAATATAAAGAAACAACAAAATTCCGAACGCCGTCAAAGCTTAGACGCTAAGAGCGCGAGCCATGAGATGCCGTTTCACGCGTTCCAAAGTAGACATGACAAAGAAAAAGAAAAATGAAAGCGTCGCGACACAGGTGTTTCGACGTCACCGCCCCGTGATAATAGACGCGTACACTAGCGGTGGTGTCATGAATTTGGCACTTTTGTTTGTCTTCCGGCGTTGAGTCTGGCCGATTTTTGGCGTCCAAAGGTGTTTTTCGTTCTTCAGCACCAGGCAGAGTTAAAAAGCTCGACCAACGTGCCATAAGTAGCGCGAGGCTCGATCAGGTGAGCTTGTACTACCCAAAACGAGGGCGCTACAGTTTCTTCAAAGCTTCAGCGCAGGAGGCCTATATGTATCAATGCCTCGAGAGTCGAGCCACTCTTTAACTGGTGTGGTACGAGAATGAAATCTATAAAGAAAGTTTTACACTTCGGTGGTATCGGCATTGTCTTAACTCGTTTTAAAACATCATTTATGCAGTTCAGAGGAGGGCGTAAGGGTGCACCCGAAACACTGGATCTGGGAACAGTGAAATCAGTAATTGAGTAACTAGTTTCTTTTTAGTGCACGAAGCCAAAAAGGCATTGTCGAATCTTGCTCTTAGAAATTCTAATGTGTCCGCGACTTCTTTACTAGAATCCTCGCTCCGAGCCCGGTCCCTCATCTTTATGAGGGTGGCGTTACAAATGGCCTCCTGCTCTGTAGTATGATGGGCTTCGGTTTCAAGCTCATCCATCGGCTTTGAGTCGTTTTTGGTGGCGGCTCCTCGGTACTGGCGTCACCGGTGTTCTGCTCCCCTCCGCTTTGTCCTCGCGGGGTCGCTCGGTGACTGCGCCTGTGGTGTCCATCACTTCTCCTGGCTCAGTCCCTGCCGGCGCATCATCTGCCTCGTCGACGGCTTGGCCCACGTTGGCACTGCTCGCAGGTAACACCTTGAGTGCAGGACTCACCTCTTCTTTACTGTCGCTGCCTCCATTGCCATCAGCAAGGTCGGGCAAGGCGGGCGTCGCCTCACTTGGTGGTTCGTCCGCCCCTCCTCCGGCGACTTCTTCGACGTCAGCCGCATCCATGAGATGTTCCGACGGGTCGTTACCTCTCACAGTCTCAGCGACACTCGCGTATGTCCTAACGCACTCGCCTTCGTCATGGCCGAAGCGACCGCATGACGCACAGCGCGGCACTCTACATTCTCGCCTTATATGACCTGTGCGGCGGCACCGAAGGCAGAGCGGCGCCCTGCCTGGAACCACGACGAGAGCCAGGTCTCCAGCGACGCGCAGCTGATGCGGCAAGTCGTTTGCCGTGTCACCCGCCCTCAGCCTGAGTGTCACCGAACGGGTAGTCGACACCTTGTCCTGGCATCCTTGGAGACGCCACTTGTCTCGGGTGATTTCCATCACTTTGCCGTAAGGCGCTACAGCGGCCCGTACCTCGTCATCGTGGACGAAGTGGAGCACCCAGTGCAGCTTAAGACGTGTGTCTTGGTTGCACGGGTCGATCACGACACAACGACTGTCCTTGACTGTGAGGTCACCGGCGGCGAGGATCTTCTTCTTGCCCTTTTGGCTCTTAAAGGTCACGGCCCACACATGGTTGTACTGGTACGCCCCCAAAGCGACCACATCGGCGAAAAGCCCTTGGCGAACCAGCTCGTCACGAAAGTGCTCGAGACGATATGGCCTAACCCGTGCGTCTCCATGCAAAAAAACAGTATGCAAAACAGTTGTACCTGATGGTAGCGGTGGCAGAATTACTTGATACTCCTGGTTAGTCGTCTCCGAGTTCCTGTTACCGCGGCCCTCTTGGGCCGCTGAAGCCGCTCCGCGGGAGCTCATGATTGCCACGTTCGCTCGCTTCGGCGTTCGAAAATAGAATCCAGAGCTATGAAGGCAGTCATTCAACGCACTCTAAACGGTTGTTTATATCTTTACCATAGGACGCGCTTTACAGCGCTGTCACAGCTACCGGTGGCGCGCGTTCCATGCACGAGGGCTCATTCCGCTCTCGTGAGGCTGAGCACGGCCGCTAGCTCGCCCTCTCCCGCGCTCGGGAGAGGGTGATGTAGCGGCCGTGCTCAGCCTCACGAGAGCGGAATGAGCCCTCGTGCATAGCAACGTGCGCACCGGCCGCTGTGTTTAGCGCTGCAAACGCGTCTATGGTAAAGATATAAACAACCGTTTAAGTACCGTTGGTTGAGACTAGCTGAGACGCCAGAAAGTCTGGTCGGTACCATTTTGAGTGTTTGTGCGTATGGCGCGTGCTTTGCTCGCCTTCCCTAAGTGACACAAACGCACGTGCTGGGCTGCGGAGATCGTGCGCAGGGCTGTGAAAGTGTCAACAAATTTAGAATCGCCTCAAGAGTGGGCTGGCGTATCTAGAGTGTGCCGGCCACCTGACGAACGCGCATAACTCCGCACCGTTTGATGCTATTCGCATTAACGTAGATAATCATTCCCAAAGGATGGTTTCTGCTGATTTTTTGCGCTTTTTAATCCTCTATATCACAATGAACCAACTAGCCCAATCCAAAGTTTTAATTCTGGTACAAATAGTTTGAGATAACATTTGGTTATCTGCGCAAGTCACCACTCGATTCAAATGGAACAGGTACCATTCATCCATCCATTCATCCATCCATCTATTCACCCGGCGAACGTGGGGCGAAAGGGACAAGTTCTCAGCAGAAAGCTTTTGTGGAAATTCGCCAACCGAGTTGATCTCGTAACGTTGCCTTATATGTTCTGCGGTGTCCCCCTTTCACCATTAACCAACAAATGGGCTCGTAACTTCCGAAAAACAGCCACCTCAATTTTTCTTTTTCGCCTTTGTTCTTAGTGTGCTAAATGTTCGAATAAGGAAGAAAGGGATACACTAGCAAGATTCCGAGTCACTAAAATGTTTCTGCCATTCCATCACCGTCTGCTAAAATTACGAAAACCGATTCACTCGAAACTCGTTTCCCCTTCGCCCCGGTGCCGTGATCCCCTGACACGGTTCACTGAGGACGATGTCTCTAAGACGAGCCTCCCACCGCGTCCCCCTTTTTTAATACAGTAGTATGCTGGGCGGAAAACATAGCGCACGCTCGACTTGAACCGAAGCGCACACGTCAAACGCATCCGGGATCCCTCGAACGGGGCGACGGATTATTTTCCCTAATTTTCCCGCGCCTCCCCTCCGCGACTTCCCCAACGTCGGCTCACTCGCGTTCAGGGAGAGAGAGAGAGAGAAAGAGAGAAATAAAAGAAAGAGCGCGCAGTGCTCGGTGTCTGCTGCGCTTTTTTCCTTGGCTGGGTTTCTGCCGAATCAATGCCATCGAGATCTTTCGGCAGCGCAACGCACGCGCTCTTCTGTCGCAACATTCGCTGTACGAGACGTCGCCGAAATTATTTCTTAGTCACCGACGGTCGGGATGCAGAAGGAAGACGAGTCGGGGCTGATCAAGTGACGTGAAAGCTGAAGCTGCAGAAGGGGAAAAGAAAACAAATTGATGAGTTCATTTTTTTTTACTTTTTTCCTCGCAGTTTTTGATCTCGAGGGTGCATTTCTATATTGTTCCCTTTAGGTAATATTATTCGAACCTATATAGGCAGTTTTTAAGCATTGTACCATCGCACGTGTGCGGGTAATCAAGAAAGCCAGAAAACAAAGCAACACGAAGAAATGTGCACCGCTTTGCCTCGTTCGTGGACAACGCAGCGTTCATACGAATACTCCTTGTAACTCGCTTGTAAGTAGTGCGTTCCTCCTTGCCCTTATAGCATATACCACGTAACACTGGAGAAAACGAGGGGAGGGAGAGAGAGAGAGAGATAGAAACAGAACAGGAGACAGTTCTTCGCCAGCTCATTTACATTCACTTGTAAGCTGTACAGAACTGGGTGTAGCAGAACAGAACTGGCTGTAGCAGTTCTGTACGACTGTACAGATCTGCTACAGCCAGTTCTGTACAGTCGGGTCCGCATTTCTTTCGAAACAAAGTTCTTTAACTGCTTTTTTCTTAGCCACCCGTCGATACAACAATCACTCGAGTGTTTGGACTGAGCTGAGTAATTTTTGCAGAATGTTGCCCGGCAGAACAGAGTGCTATAACAAGCACGTGCTTTTACTGTGGCTATGCGCGCGGTCAAGGTACTACTCAGAGGAGACGCAGCTATGAGCGTTCGACGAAATTATGACCGAGCTATCATTTTCCTCGTCTCGACATTTCGACACTGCAGCCCACGCAGCTTCCATCCGCTTTCCACTGTTAGGGTAGTCGACACTGATGCTCTGCTTAATACGCCTGCTTTAATGGCTTTTCATACCCTTGCCGCTCGATAAAATGTAATGTAATTGACATCGAACGACATTAAATTACCGGGCGAATCAGCGCCTGATCCTAACTACGGGCATCGCGCTTACACCGCGCTGCTCCAGGTGTGCCACGAGGTGATTGGCCGATCAGATAATGTCATTCTATGAAAATAGCACTAGATTTTACCGGACGGCAGGAGTGTAAGGCTGTGAATCCCATCCTGAGGCATAATTTCGTCAGCAGAACTGGGAGGGTAGTATCAACAAATGCCCATCGTCAAGTGCGAACTCGAAATTGACTTGTGTTCCACAGGGTCATAGCACGCAACGGAAGGCGGGCTCCTACGTTAACAACTGTGTGTTGCAGAGTAGCCAGACGGTGGCACTGCCGATTTACCCAACTATAGTCCGTTGCAACCTAAGAACGAAGGGCCAGGGTAAGACAGGCCGGAGAGGAGGAAGCAGACGGAACGCTGGAGGAGAGAGGGGAAACCTCCTTCTCTCTTTAGCGTTCCGTCTGCTTCTCCTCCCCGGCCCGTCTTACCCTCGCCCTTCGTTCTTAGGATTGCAACGGACTATAGTGTCTCGCAGCTCACGTAATATATCACTTTAGCCCAGTTGAGCCCCGTGGTCCCCAAAGTTTGATGTGGATGGTTGAGGGCGTTGGTGTATAAATTACCGATAATGGAAGGACATGAAGACAAACAGACGACACAGGCTTTCAACTTGCAACAAAACGTTAGCTGGCTTCAGCTTGCCTTCCAAAGCGCGACGGGAGGCGTGGGGGGGGGGGGGGGGGGGGGGGCGTCCGTCGCGGAGGGAGGCAGAGAGGGATGTGGGTGAGAGGTGTCAGTCGTCACCGTTACAGGGAGCCCTGAGGGCGGGCGGTGCCTTCTTGGGGATGGGAGAGAGGAAAAGGAAAGGTTTCAGAGAAGAAGAAGAGAAGAAGAAACGGGAATTTCGTCTTCGTTATGTCTTTGAAAGAACCCTCTTGGCTCGCAAAACCGCATCTCTCAATCCGCAAGAGAAAGGGAAGGGCTGGAGATGCTTGAGACAGATTTCATGTGTAGGGATTTCATTTCCCCGCCGAATCGAGATTTGTGCCCTCCGAGGACTTTGGTTTCCGAGAATTCAGGGTTGCACGAGGAGCGGTTTTTGGGCGTGAGCCACGACTGGATGCGCGGAGTCCGGAGATGGAGACGAGATCTCCTTGGCGTGTTCATGGAGGCGGTCATTCACGCAGCGCTCCGTCTGACCGATGTACTGGGCTCCGCACGCAGAGGAACACTGGGGGGCTATGTTGCGCTTTTGGACTCCCAGGAGACTAGGAAGAGGAAGTGACGTCAACAACGCTCTTTGGATGTTGATTGGTGGAGTCGCTGATGACGGTGAGTTTCGCGATGCGAGATACGTTCATTCACACCTACGTCACTTCCTCTTCCTAGTCTCCTGGGAGTCCAAAGCGCAACATAGCCCCCTGTACACCTTCTCCCTCGTGCAGGGTCGGAAGCTCTGTGCGTGCCTTTTTGTGCATGTGGGTGGGGGTTCTCGCGTCGGTGACTCCCTTGCACGTGCCTCCCAATTGAAATTTACACGTGAAAAGATCTCTTGCGCCAAATCGATATGCTAGCGCTCTCAATCGACGTGCCGGGTTGAGAAAGTAGGGAATGCACGCAGGGCGGGAAGACCGGTGACAGTGAATCTGTCACTCTATCGTCCTACAGCCGACGTGACAAACGGCGAACTGCAGGAGCGATCGTAGGACTTCCTCAAAACTAATGTAGTGTGGGTCGTGCAAAAAAAAAAAGTTATGTGTCTTTTGGTTTTTCTCGAGCGCCTGCCTAGTGCAGCACGGACGATTGTGGAGAAGCAGGAAACTCGTTCATATCGGAGAATACAAAAGAACTCCTTCTGTTATGCCTTCGCCGGTGCAGTCAATTATCTGGTATATCTCGACTGTACTCAGCTGCACACCCCTTCAACAGTTGAAAATTCATCTTGCGGTGTTTATTGTAACAAAAAAAGCATAAAAGAAACAAAATGTGATGTTGCCCTTTTTGGAGTTATCATGCCTGGAAATTAACGCGACCGAATAATCGATTAATTATTAGATCAAACGGTTCCGACTAATCGGGTTAAACTTTTAATCGATTCCGAGCCCTAGCCTTTTCGTGCCATCGGCCCTGCCACCACGTGGCCGAGGCGAGCAGTTACCGCCTGCCTTCCTCGTAGGAAGGAAGTTCGGAGGAGCACGTTACGTTGCGCGCCTCGACCACGTGGACAGGACCGCTGGAGCAAAGAAGCACTTCGATAGGAAACCAAAACCAGTGTTGTACACGTTCCTCAAAGAAAGGAACGAAAGCTCTTTTCTCGTTCCTTCCGATTTTCTGGAACGCCTTCCCGTTACAAGTTCCATCTGTGAGAAAGGAACTCGTTCCCGTTACAGTTAAACAAATGAAACGTATCGTTACATATATGTTACATCTGTATGTTGCTGATTACCATGTTTAGATAGATTAAGCAGTCTTTTTTTTTTAGAGCGCAGCTCTTAGGCGCCCGTTTCCGGCTTGAGCGGCGTCGGCGTAACCGTGAGGTCACGTGACCCCTCTTACCCCCGAGGTCACGGGACCCCCCACCTGAAGTCATGGGACCCCCCCCCCCAGGGTCACGTGATCCCCCTTGAGCAGGAGGGGGAGGAGTGAGGAGAAGGAGGCGAGGACGTTGAAGGAGCAGAGGAGGAGGAGGTGAAGGAGAAGGAGGAGGAGGAGGTAGCAGGCAGGATCACGAGGTGAAGAGGAGGGAGGAGAGCATGCCCTCACCTCAGTACCCTTCCCTCTTTCTCCTCAAGAGCTGCGCTCGAATTCGGTGTTATAGGGAGTTGTAAACGGCTTTTTAGTCTATATTATTAAATGGAAACATACGAATTTGAATGCAGTGATGGAAAGGCATCAGGAGAAGAAAACAAGCGAAAGCAGGGTTTCATTATTTGATGCATTCACCTTTAAAAATCTCAGCTTTTAGCCATATTCATATTTGGGGTTTGCGATTCAGACGAGGCAAATGCACTGTTACTCCCAGATAGCACGAGCGTTTTACAACAACCTCACACGTTTCAATCTTACAAAGTCCCTTGTTCGAACTTTACACCAGTTGCTTCTCGATGTTGCTATCGGCAAGACGAGCAAGTGAAGAAGGGGTAGGGCTTTTGGAAGGTCAGTCTCGAAAACTACAAATCCTTCTTCGTGAAGGGCGGATTCGTTGTTCAGTTTGAAGGTGGGGATAGGTGTGGGTTATATTTTAAGTGACCAATGTTTGGAATACAAGGTGCGTTCTGATGTCTGGTAACATGTTCTTTTGTTGCAACTGTAGGTCTCTTTGTGGAAGTTCGGTGAGTGCTGTGGTTGGCCTTAGATTTCTGGGTGTATGAGGATTCGTGGGAGCAAAGAAAGTAGCTGAGTTTGAAACGTCCCTCTTCCTGTGTCTTTTACTTCGACTAGAAGTTTTCCTTTTGTACCTCAGCCTCGGGCGATGAAAAAGAAAACATGAGCCATTTTACTTTGTGAACGTGGATGACCAGTGAAGCTGTTTAGCACACGACAAAGACGTGACACAGAATGTTCGACAAAGGTACGAACACATTTATTGTCTTGATCGGTGGTCATCGATCAAGTGCAAGGAGTCACCGACAACACTCGCAGCGCACGAGTCCGCTTTGCAGGATCCCGCACATTGCCGATGTTGGTCAAGTCGTTGTCGAACCACAGCCGATCACATACCCTACAGCTACACCCAAACTGTCTGTCCAGAAAGTCCATTTTGAATTTTGGCGCATGCTTCATTAAAGTTGTCCAATTTAGCAGCATGGTACCTGCGTCTTTCTGATGTGTTCTCCACCCCGCGTCGTTCGTCGCCTTTTCTGGTTTGCCGCATGCACTTGGCGTTTTATGCACGATTTTCATCTGTGGTGTTTGCCGCCCGCCGCCACCGCTGACATTCTCGCTGTTGTTCCCGCCGTTGTTCTTCGGAGGCGCGTTGCTCTTCGGGAGTCCGGACTATACGCTGCCTCCTTATTACGACGAGAGAAGTAAATTTGAAAATGAAAAATGGCAACTTGTCTTTCTGGTTTTTAAATGCATTCGCGCGGACGACTATCGCCGCTCCGAAGAGCCGGAGGAAACTAGACACGCGCGACGAGACCGGCACCCCGGGAGTGCGGAAGGGAACTAGGCACGCAAGCGCTTGGAACCACGACAAAGAGGGGGCGCTGCGAGTATTTGTTGAGGCACATGAAAAATCCAGGGAACACTAGCCATAAACAGCTTTGTTGTAAAAGAATCAATGTTCACTAACTCTCCTGCGTCCAACTGTTACCAACCGAGGACCACACGAAATAAACCCTAAGATAAGTAACCAAAAAGTGAACGGGATCCTGCTTTTCATAAATATATATTTTTTATACTTCTAGTCAGAGTTTGCCTCTTAGAAATAAAATAAAAATGACCCCTCTGGTCGAAAAAAATAGGAACGCCGTTCCTTCTTCCGTTCCAGTAAAAATGTAACAAGTTCCCTTTCCAGTTCCATCGATGCAAAATGGAACGGCGGCATTCCTTCGTTCCTCCTAAAAGGAACGCGTTCCAGGAACGCCGTTCCGTACAACACTGACCAAAACCCATATACGCGTCCAAATTGAGCAGATTTTCGGAACACCGCGTGCAAATGCTGTACGTGCCTATAACTTTCTAAACTCTGTTGATTTAGCGTTACGCTCAGCAAGTTTCTAATGGGCCACCGATGTTTATTTTTATTAATTAAGTATATAGTTAGTGAAAAAGTTAATTATAATTTAATGTATATATATATATATATATATATATATATATTGAGACGAAGACCAAGAGTCGACGACCGTTTTTATGTCCGCACTTTTAAGCATTGAGCGCGCCTCTGCCCGCGCATCCAGTTCAAGCGCACGCGGGCCTCGTCCTTCGTGTTGTCATACTTACTCTGTCTTTGTCTTGCGGCTCATTTTGTCAAAATAAGTCATGTACCAACTGCCCCATCTGTCACTATTGATGCCTCGTCCTCCTCGGCCACCATGCTGAAAGACGATGAAGGGGACATCGTGAAGTATACACGTCACAATTACCCCCCCCCCCCCGGAGGGGGGGGGGGAGGAGGGGGTTGTGGGGGCGGCGTCCGTGTGAAGTAGGACGCAGCAGGGGTTTTATAGACAGGAAGGCGGTATTGGGGTTTGCAGTTGTACGGTGAGGAGCATCTCGTAGATTAGTGCTTGAGAGGAGTTGGCTGGGGCTGAACGTATTTCTTTAGCCGATTTACATGAATAATGTCGTCGTTTCGGAAGCGGGCACCGGATGGCGGTGAGAGTGGTTCGACATGGCATGTAACTGGTGTCGTTTGTTTGATGACGCGATATGGTCCGACATACTTGCGTATGAATTTGTCTGCTAACCCTTGTCGCTTGATGGGTGTCCACACCATGACGAGGTCTCCTGGTTCGTAAGTAACGGCTGTATGCCGTAAATCATAGCGAGTTTTCGCGGTATGCTGCTGCTGAGCAGTTCGAAGCTGAGCCAGTTGGCGGCACTCCTCGGCACGACATGTCAGCTGCATGAGAAGGGCGTCCTGATCGCTCGCTGAATAAGGGAAGATAGTGTCCATGTTGCACGATGCTTCTCGTCCATAAAGAAGGAAGAAGGGATAAAAACCAGTGGTGTCTTGCTGTCCGGTATTGTATGCGAATGTGACGAAGGGCAAAATAGTGTCCCGATTGCTATGATCAGAAGCGATGTTCATTGCTATCATATCCGCGAGGGTCCGATGGAAGCGTTCAGTCAGTCCGTTGGTTTGAGGGTGATAGGGAGAGGTGGTGTGATGTACGACGTTGCAAGCCTTTAGGATGGCCTCTACGGTTTGGGATAAGAATTGACGGCCTCTGTCGCTTAAAAGAAATTTCGGTGCACCGTGGCGTAGCAGGATGTTGGTAATAAAAAAACTGGCAACAGCTTCAGCGGATGCATTTGGGAGTGCAGCCGTTTCAGCGTACCTGGTAAAGTAGTCGACCGCGGTGACTATCCAACGATTCCCTTGGGAAGAGACTGGGAATGGTCCGAAGAGGTCAATGCCAACGCGGTCAAACGGACGATCTGGGCAAACTAAGGGTTGGAGTAATCCTGTGGGACCGCTTGTGGGGCGTTTGCGTTGCTGACATTGGAGACATGATTGTACGTATATCTAAAGACAGTGTCATAAAGTTTCGGCCAAAAATAACGATGTTTGATACGTGCGTATGTTTTTGCAAATCCCATATGGCCAGCCGTAGGGTCGTCATGGAAAGCGCGAAGAAGGCCAGGCCGGAGGTGCGTTGGAACTACGAGAAGCCATCGATTGCCATCTGGAGAAAAATTGTGGCGATAAAGGATTCCATCACGCAATGAAAAGGACTGCATTTGTTTTCGAAGTGTCTTATTTAAGAGGTTGGTTGGTCGTTCTAAATACCCAACAATGCCCCTAATCCAAGGATCTTTCTGTTGTTCGGTTGAGGATGAGGTTGTATGAATTGAAGCTAAGTCAAAAGCGTCATCTATATGATCTAGGCGTTCGTCTGGACCCTCGACAGGACAGCGTGAGAGTCCGTCTGCGTCCGTATGCTTCTTACCAGATTTGTAAGCAACTGTGAAGGTGTATTCTTGTAATGCCAGTATCCATCGACCGAGACGTCCCGTTACGTTCTTAAGTGAAGAGAGATAACAAAGGGCATGATGGTCGGTGACGATTGTGAAATGGCGTCCATATAAGTAAGGTCGAAATTTGTTAATGCCCCAAACGACGGCCAGGCACTCTTTTTCTGTTATTGTATAGTTATTCTCTGCTTTGGAGAGGGAACGGCTGGCGTAGGCGACAACGTACTCGTGCGACGTTTCGGGGTGACGCTGAATTAAAACGACGCCGAGCCCGTAGCCACTGGCGTCTGTATGTAGATCTGTTCGTGCTGCCTTATTAAAGTGGCCAAGTATTGGATCGGACTTAAGGGCTGTCTTCAGGGCACTAAACGCGCGTTCACATTCGGAAGACCACACAAATGAGACATGACTTTGAAGAAGACGAGTAAGAGGGGCAGCTATGTGAGCAAACTGGGGAATAAAACGACGGAAGTAGGAACACAAGCCAAGAAAGCTCCTGACCTGTTTGACATTGCGCGGTGTCGGAAATGCCGTTACAGCGAGTACCTTGTCTGGATCAGGTCTGATGCTCTCTTTACTAACCAAGTGACCAAGAATCTTAATGTGACAAGCAGCAAAATGGCATTTCTTCGTGTTAAGCTGCAATCCTGCCGTTTTCAGGCACGTAAGAACTTCAACGAGACGGTCTAAGTGTTCCTCAAAAGTGCGAGAGAAGACAATAATGTCATCCAAACAACAAAAACAAGTTCGCCATTCCAGTCCCCGTAGCACGTTATCGATCATGCGCTCGAACGTAGCAGGTGCATTGCACAGGCCAAACGGCATGACATTGAATTCAAATAGACTGCCAGGTGTAACGAAAGCCGTTTTCTTTTTATCTTCTTCGTTGAGAGGAATTAGCCAGTAGCCAGATCGTAGATCAAGAGACGAGAAAAATTATGCACCCTGCAACGTGTCAAGTGCATCATCAATTCGGGGAAGAGGGTACACGTCTTTCTTTGTGATAGCATTAAGACGCCGATAATCAACGCAAAAGCGAATGCTACCATCCTTCTTCTTAACTAGAATCACGGAAGAGGAAAAAGGACTGGATGACGGTCTAATGATGCCTTTGTCCAACATGGCTGTTACCTCTCCATCAACAGTGCGTCGTTCGGATAGAGACACACAATAAGAACGCTGACGTATGATTTGTCCTTCGTCTGTTTGGATGGCGTGTGAGACACACGGGGTTCTGCCTAAGGTTGACGTCTGAACGTCAAAGGAGGATCTGAATGTGGAAAGGACTTCAGAAAGACGCGACTTTTGGTGTGAAGTTAAATGCTTGTCAATAGTCTCTAATAAATTCTCAGATAATGTGGAGGGTTCCGCTGGAGGCAACGTTGTTGCGGACTGAATGGAAGCTATATCAACTGAGTTGTAGGGCTCTGCTTGTGCAATTGCCATCCCGGTAGGAAGTAGTATGGGTTGAAATGTGACGTTAGAAGCTGCAATGAGTATCCTTCCTTTCTGAGACATGGAGACGCAGTGCGGAAGTATTAAACCACGAGGCAACAAGACGCGTGAGAGGGGCGTTACGAATACACTTCCCGATAGTGGAGTCTGAGAAACTACTGTGACTACGGACGATGAGAGGCCAGGTACAACCACATCTTCTGAAATACGCAATTTTGTATCAGGGATTGTTAGAGAAGCCAAACTATGTGTCGCGTTTCCCAGTGAGAGTTGTGGAGGGTCGCAGTGGACTATAGCATCAGCGGACCGCAGAAACTCCCAACCAAGTATTAAATCGTAGCTACATGACGGCAATACTGTCAACGGAATGTGATAACGAGAACCCTGAATATAAACACGAGCTGTGCAAAGTCCACTGGGGCGAATGAGTTCAGATGCAGCACCACGTAGTGTATGGACGAATGGAGGTGTTCTAACCTTACGAAGCTGAGTACATATAGTTTCCCGTATGACAGAGATTGCGGCCCCCGTATCGACCAACGCGTGTAAGTGGAGTCCTTCAACGATAACTTCTACAACATTCGGTGGTCCAATCGGAGGGTGTCCGGTGGTATTACGTACCGCAGTTGCCCCTCCGAAAACTGCGCCGGCTAGTTTCCCGGATGGGAACGCTCGGCTGACCTTGGAATCATAGGAGAGAGTGAGCGGCGGTGTGGAGAAGGGGAGCGACGTCGAGGTGAGTCGGTGGGGGTGCTCGATATGTGTCCGATGAAGGCGAGTGACGACGACGCCTGTCTCGGAAACCGTCATCATAATCCCTGGAGTTGTCCCTTCTAGAAGAATGCTGGTAGCTCTCGTAGTGGTAGCGAGCCTCGTTATCTTGACGTCGGCGCCGACAAAGGCGAGCGACATGGCCCATGATGCCGCAGTAATAGCAGACTGGTCGCTGGCGGTAAGGTTGTTGGTAACTTTGGTCCTGCCGCGCCATGGGGTCAAAGGTGGTGCTTGGGCGCTTGTGAGAGATGCAACTGCGGGGTTGAAGACGAAAGACCTCTGTGGTTCTTCAGAGCTTGGTGCAGCTGGACGTGAAGGGTAGGGAAGCACGTTTGCTGGCTGCTGGGTGCTAGGTGTTGCCAATATTTCGGAGTAACTAGGTCTTGGGTCAATTCGTAAGCTTGGACCAGGCAAACTAGGGTATGCCGTTCTGGTGAAGTTCATCGCGGATCATCTGCTGGATATCAGTAAGCGGCTTTTGCAACGTTGATGGTAGAGAAAAATAGGTCTCGAGTTCTTTTCTAACGATATCCTTTATCAACAGACGTAGTGACTCCTGTGTCAGTGTAGAGGAGGTTGATGTTGAGATCGGTTGTCCTCCCACTAGCCCTGTATGGTAAGGGAAAAGAAGACGCTGCTGTCTGGCCTCCTGTAGTCGAGTGCAGGCGTCGACAATTGCGGTGACGGTGGTTGGAGGCTGGAGGATGAACAAGGTAAAAGCCTCTTCGGCAATTCCCTTGAGGAGGTGGCGGATTCTTTCAGCCTCTGGCATATTCGGGTTGAAACGGCGGCATAGAGTTAACACATCCTCGATGTAGGCCGTAAAGCTTTCGTTTGGCTGCTGAAAACGCGCGTTGAGGCGTCGTTCCGCGGTGGCTCGTCGGTTTTCAGGGTGGCCAAATACTTCTTTTACTCGGCTGGTAAACCGTTCCCAGGTCGAAAACTCAGCTTCGTGATTTAAAAACCACGTTCTCGCGACATCAGTAAAATAAAAAATAATATTGCTAAGCTTTGTTGCGTCGTCCCAGCGGTTGTGTTGTCCTATGCGGTTGTATAAATCGAGCCACTCGTCTACTTCGTCTTCGCCGAGGCCGGTGAAGAATTTAGGATCTCTCTGGCGGGACGTAATATAGCAGCCGGCAGGACTGACCTGACTTGGAGCTCCTGTGGCTATCGGCGCTTGGTTATTGCTTTGCCTTGGCGCTTCAGTGGCGATGGACTGGTGAATCTGGCTGGTGCCGCTGGATGTTGTCTCTGATGTCATAGATGGTTGGCAGTCTGCGGTTCCTCAACTCCAGGGGCCCTATGTTGCGCTTTTTGGAATCCCAGGAGACTAGGGAGAAGGAAGTGACGTCCACAACGCTCTTTGGACGTTGATTGGTAAAGTCGCTGATGACGGTATCTGCTAAGATACCGTCATCTGCTAAGATTAGAGCCACTCTATATGGTAGCGTAGCTGCCAGAGTAGCGACACGACGCAAAATTATCTAGATGCACGACGTCAGAAGCGCTTGTAGTGATCTCCATTTTGGGCCTGGGAGGTTGCCATGGTAACCATACTGCTAGCGACGCCGGGCGGCAACCTTTATCTTGTTGATATCTCCATTCGTTAATTGAAAAGTGGTAAAAGACCTAAAAGACGCTTTGCATACATAGAGTTATTACAATAAACGCTAGAGGCTCAGCTGGCGCTAGTGTCTACGGGACTTCCGGTTGCAAATTGAAGCAGACAGCATGCAGTCTACATTTCCAGCCTCCTGTGTATTCCTATGGGAAAACGCGCGTGAATTTTGTCTCTTCGCCGGAAAATAACATGAATAACTTTTGTCATATCGGTTGTGACGGATAGTATGTACCTTTATTGGTATTGTGAAAGTGTAATTGCTTTAGTTACAGCATTTTTCTTTACCACCGAGCGATGTTAAACTTCGCTCTATTTCAGGCCCAAACCCCTGTTTCAAGGAAGGTATGTGAAAACGAGCGACGGTTCTAAGCAAACTAACGATCGAAAGGAATGTAGAGTGTGTTCAAGGTTTGCTAGCATTTCGGTGGTGCTTATATATTGCTAGTATGCCCGTCCTGTCATTGGATGAAAATGACTCCGTCGTGCGCATCTTTGCGATCGGTTAAAGAAACATTCGAACGCAAAAAATAAAGAACGTGAGCTACGAAAGGTATGTCTTTTTATTATTTCCCATGTCGGGCAGTTTTTATCGGGCACCTGCTCTCTGGCTCCCCTTATTTGCAAAGATTTGGAGCGTGCGGGTGATGCTTTGAACCATTTGAACCCAGAACAAGCATCTTCGCAGTACTTATTTATTGCAAATCTGACTATATTACGTGACTTTCAATTAATTTTGATCGTCTGCAAGCACAAGGAGTTACTTATCCAGTGTTACTGCGTAGTTCTTGCCGCCTCTCTCGGTTTTCTACATGTCCTTCGTTCGTTTGGCACGTATATCCCCCATGTTGGAAAGCGTCGACGCCGTGTTCGCGCTAACAGTGTCCGACAGTGCACAAAAATACACGTACGAAGCCGTTTTAGCACCGTTTTTAATGCGATGAATTTGAAAGAAAAACGCCGTAACTGACCATTTATTTCGTCTGCGTGACTGAGAAATGTTCCAATGTACCTAGTACGTACAAATTATTCGTGATATTTGCTCTTATAATCGAGCGCAGAGAGAAAATGCACTCGCTTTTTACCATAGGAATACATTACCGGAAGTCAAATTTAGACTGCTTGCTGTCTGCTTCAAAATGCAACAGCACACTAGCGCCAGCTGAGCCTCTAGCGTTTATTGTAATAACTCTATGTTTGCATAGTGGCACGGCACGGGCCTCTGGAGGAGCGGTGCCTGTTTCTTCTGTGAAGTGAGACGATTTGCAGCCCGGGGACTGTCGGGCGACGAGAGCTGCTAAGTATCGTAGGTGCACGGACAAGGCGAGTGGTTTTCCGCACCGACGGGATGGCGGCCGCTTCGTGGGACGAACGTACCGTCCTTGCACTTTCGGACTTCGCTCCTATGGAACGAAATCCGATTACGCCGGCCACGACAGGACGATTGCCTTGGGACATGACTGCTGCTCGACTGCCCCATTGTAAGCGAATGTATGCTTAGCACCATACTTCTTCAAGACCCAATCATTCATTCAAGATGAGATTATCTCACCGACTGGCGATGAGCGACGTCGACGACGTATCACCTCTCGTTTTGGGCGATGAGCTGTTGACGAGGTTAAACCAAGAAAAACAGCACCGCGGTCTACAGAGGATTGTTAACGCCATCAAAAGGAGGTGTTTCTTGCCGACAGGCCAAGTGGTCGTCCGGAAGTTTACCGGCATGCAAAAAGTCAATATTTTTATCTGGTGTAGCACGCATACCCGTGTCAAAGGGGCCATGAAATGATTTTTAACTTCTTCTCCTTAGCTTTAATCCTCAACTCAAAAGAGAACAGTGGAATCACGTGGTCGTGACATGCTAGGGCACCGGTGCGATGACCCCAAGCTTCCACCATGTTTAAGCACACCATAGAACTTGGCATTCGCCAGTGCGCTCATGTGCAGTCATTGGCCACGAACGCGAATTCAAATATTCGTCGACGAATTGATTGTTGACGAGCGCACACGTCTGAGTGACGCAGTTTTCGTCATATGCGTGAGCTGGGGTCGGCCGACGTCATTTTGGCTTTTGTAGGCATTGCAAAGTGGATATTTAGAACTCACACATCATGGTAACATCATAGCACACGGACATTAACGAGCACAAAACGGGCCCAGCTACAGAAAATAAATATTACACTCGTAAAAAATATTTGTTTGTAACTTGTTAATTATAAAGACGAACACACCTCTGAGCATATAAGTTTAATAGTATGTGTTGATGCACTGTTATAGAGCAGGTCATTTCATATACGTCATTTGAGCAAACGTCAGCTTGTCACTTGAAAAAAAACAAAAAACACTGCGATCAAATGCAAGCTATTGCCACGAAAGCACGTTTATCAAAGTCTTCAGAACTGTCAATTCGTAAAATCGTCGATTAGTACAAAATGTTAAAGATTGCAGGCGCTTCCTCGCTTAAAGTTGCTGTGACTATTCGGTGACCCAGGGCTAAAACAACTTCCCCTATGCCCTACACACGACATATACCTTTTGTCTCGATTCTCAGAAATTCCAACATTCAAAGGAAGCTAGAAAATGCGAAAATGTTATCCTAAAAGCTATATCGTAAAGTCGTTGATTACTACAAAACGTAAAGAACGCAGGAGCTTCCTCGCTAAAAGTTTCTGTGATTACGCGGTTACCTGGGGCAGAAACAACTTCCCCAAGGTCCAACATGCGACGCATACATTTTGCATCGATTCTCAGACATTCCAACGTTCAAACAAGGCTAGAAGTATGCGAAAATTGCACGCAAAAGTCTTATCGATCCTTGAACACATTCAGGAATCCGAGCACCGCTACGGCGATATGACTGATGCTGTCGCACAGGTGCTAATATCCAGAGCGATCTTGCACAGAAAAGGTATAGAGTATCATTCTTTCACATTTTCACGTTATACATGTGTCAGAGAGCACGAAGAAGTCCGAAATCGTCGGCAAGAAGCGGCACATTACGACTACCGCGCACCGAACAAAGTCGCATCCACCAGCTCTGGGCGCTGCCATCTTACCGGTGACATCACGGTTCTTGCGAGGCCACGTGACGAGTAGTCACTCGGTTGCTAAGAAAACCGAGCCGTGGCTCAGCTCGCTGCTAT
>JAZHYW010011427.1:0-29560 GCA_037355805.1 Ixodes ricinus | reverse complement strand
CTTCCTGCACCCAAAGTGCTTACTCTACTACATCCTGCTACTTTTTTACTAATGGGAGGAATTTGCTCCAGCATTGCTCTCGATACGACGCTTGTGCGAATGTCTACAGCTTTCAGAGTGATTGCCTTAACCCTTTGATGGTAAAGTTTGGGGGTGTGCGAATATTGAAATTTTCGAATATGAATCGAATACAAATGGAGACAAAAAACAGGCTTCGAATATCGAATCGAATAGCGAATATGTGTCTAGTAATAAAAAATGGCAAAACAAGAGGTAACAGCGAGGTTTTATTGCCTTTTTGAATATAAGTCAATGCAACTGCATTTTTACTGGGCTGCAGCAGGCTAAAGATACTTCTAGTAGTGCACTCGTTACAAATTATCGTGTAGGAAAATTAACTGCTCAACGTGTTCAGAAAGTAAGCGCTCCCTACGTTCTGTGGCAACATTTTCGCCAGTAGAAAGACCCTTTCACTTGGGAAACCTGCGAAATTTTGGATTTAAAGGGATTGTCCGGTCAAATTTTGTATTCGAGAAACCAATTGAATATCATTGTTATTGCCTCGAGACGGATCGTACGTGCAATATCTGAATTTTGTATGCCCCTCTGCGTGAGTAATTGAATTTATGCTGCTCGAATCGCATTCTAGCGTAAACGCTGCTTTCGTTGGCAACATTGAAGCTCTGACGTCACAAAACACAAAGCGAGCATTTTTGTCTGCTTCAGCGTGCTTCGTTTTTCTTGTTGTGCTCGACTTGTTTCGTAGTTGGGTGAGATTTTTGTTGCGCGGTTGGGTACCACAACCACCGGGCAGCACATGCGAGCCAAGACATGACGTTCCACACTTTTCCGCGAGACGTGCAGTGACGAGCGAAGTGGATCGTCGCCGTGCATAGGGCCTAGGTTCCCGTCAAGATCGAGATCCCGCTTATGCAGCAATCATCTCACAAAAGAGAGCTACGAGCTGAGCTCTAAGCGGACAGAAGGCTCGTAAGCTGAGGTGTGATGCTGTGCCAACGATAATAAACTACGTCCATCCACTCCTCGCCCAAATCGGATTAATCAATTTGATTATGCAGCGAAACCCAAACCAACAGCAAGGCCACCTGGAAACGATACCAGAAGTTGTATTCAGCGGCGTCTCAAGAAGGGGGGGGGGGCGGTCGCGACGGGCCACGCGAGAGCGGGTTGGGGGGGGGGGGTCGCGGCGGGCTATTGCCCCGGGTGCCGCTGACCCTCGCGACGCCACTGGTTGTATTTAGCATGCGTTCAGCCCGATTCTGTTTGACCCGCGTGTGAAAATGGAGCGTGACTACGATTCATCAAGCTCGTCCAAGTCAAGTGACGACATGCATTTGAACGATTCGCCGTTTGTTTTCGACCCGCGGACATCGCCTCTGAGGGAGCGACCCGCAGCCTCATCACCGATCCAGTGGATCCGCTGACGTGTACCCAGATGCCGCTTCGTGTACTTAGGTGCCGCTTCAGAGGAGAAATCTGCATCCTTTGCTTTGCAAGCGCCCCTAGTTCGGTCGGTGGCCGTCGCAGTTGTGTTTGCGCGAAACGGCATACGTTTGCTCGAAGCTTATGGCTGTCTGCGAGTAATTTCCTGCTAAAAGGCGTGACTTTTTTTGCACATGCTTGGGAACTGCATTAAAGAACCGTATTTAGGTAGGGTACAGCCTAGGAGACTATATAATTCGAAACAAAATACAATACATTCATCGACCAACGCTTGTTATCCCGACCATCCGACAAACCTTTGCGTTTTGTGACGTCACGCAGCACCTACGGATGTCAGCCATTGCCACTGGCGAAATTCGGGGTGCAGTTTCGTACATAGGCTCATGAAAGGTTTAATTAATAACGGGAGATCATATATCAAAATAAAAATGACCTTTCTCTACATGAAGGCTCCCTCGACGTAACGAGCGCAAGAACTTAAGTACTTCCGGTTTTGACCGGACAATCCCTTTAAATTCGAAGAAGTTCGAATGCTTTGAATTTTTGGAAAACAAATAATTGAGAAAGTACTTTATTTTATATTTCATAAAATGGTTTCCAATGTTTACACCATATAAAAGCGAAAATATGCGCTTTTAACGCTTTCATTAGTTATTAATGTGAACCAGTGATGCCAATAAACCCAACCAATATTGCACTTTTCCTCCGCCAGGTAGTAGTCAACTAGCTTTTTTTTTTTTAATTTTCGCGCATGCACACAAAAGTCGAACTTCAGTCGAACCT
This sequence comes from Ixodes ricinus, assembly GCA_037355805.1. Classification (NCBI taxonomy): domain Eukaryota; kingdom Metazoa; phylum Arthropoda; class Arachnida; order Ixodida; family Ixodidae; genus Ixodes; species Ixodes ricinus. Next base: position 27,313 of record JAZHYW010011427.1, on the reverse strand, counting down.
TGGTCGAACATCACGTTGAAGGTTCGAAAAAGTCGAACTTGGTCGAACTCGAACCTGGGCAGGTTCGCGACATCCCTAGTTTTGAGTGCGCGGGAGTGGCAGGAGTTGTTATCAATGGCGATGCAATGTTCTATTCGCACCTAGCTTTTTCGGTTTTTTACTTCTCAAACATTTATATTAGATAACACTTTCGAGAAATATTTTATATTTATATTTCACTCTCGAGGTTCATTTTATTGTATCAATTTATAGAACGCGCAATTACATCACATATTGCTATAAAAGTGCCACACAACAAAGGGCGTGGTGAAAAAAACAACTTAAACTGATCCTGTCTTGCTGCCATCGGACAGATAGAAACGGAGCAGACCGATAACGCATCATACGCCTTTCTCAGTGAATAAACATATTCATAGGGGAATGCGTGGCAGGCAGATTATTCGTTACTTGCTCGAATATTCGCAGTTTGTGCGAATATTCGCCGTTTTTCTGAATATTCGGCTGTTGGCCGAATATTCGGGAACTTCCGAATATGCAATTTTCGAATCGAATACGTTTCGAATAAGGAAAATATTCGATTCGCATATTCGCACATTCGCACACTAGTGAAGTTGTTTTCCCAAACTATAAGTCCCAGTGGCCAAGTTTCTTGTTTAAAAAAAATCGATGCACATGTTTTTTCTTTTAAAGGGACCCCTGAAAAGAAAAGATGTTTTTTTAAGCAGTTTAATTGGGACACGCGTAACAAAAAAGTAAATTAATTTACGCAGAAAAACAAAAAAATAGGGGCAATATTGATGGTGCGAGACGCGATTTTAGTCGGTAGTCACCTCCTCTTTCCACTTGTTTTCTCGCATTTCGGACGCGTTGAAGGCAACACGAGGAGGAGAGGTGGATCGGCTTCGCTTCTTCACGTTGTTGAGGGGAAAGAACAAATGACCATCTCGTTGAGGTCGAAAGAGCAAATGACCCTTCCATGACGTCATGGACTTTGCGCTGCGGAATTTCAAAATCTCAAGCCGTCAATATTGCTCTAAAAATATTATTTTTTTCGCGTGAAATTTATTTTTTGACACGCCAGAACTCCGTGGCAGGTATATGATGCAGAGACATCCCACGCTCGACACACTCTTCAAAACTTTGCCGCTGAGTCGAGATCGTGAAGTCGGTATCCAAGTGTGCGAAGGCACAAAGTGGCAACACTTCGGCGTGCCAAGGAGGCTTTGATCACGCCGCGAGACCGGCAAAACTTAAAGGGCAACTCCGCTCAATTCCGAAAAATTTAGGCTTACATGTGATTCCATTTCACAAAGTACTACTCAACAGCTCTACGTCTTCGGATTCGCGAAATGTTGAATATTATTTGTGTAATCTTAATTTAAACATCAGCCGATACCGAAACCGAAACTTCGGTTGCGTCAGGCAACATTGGTCCCGTGTCCTCAGAGTCATGGCCACGTCACGTCGAACCACGTGGTCTTGTGACGTTCGCAGGCGCGAGGTACAGGACACGCGACGCGGGTAGGTCGCTTCGCATGGCGAGGATGGTGATGGCCCGGGGGAGAGGGGGAAGGGGAGAACACGAAAGAGGAGAGGGGGGAGCGGAGAAACCGGACATGCGATAAACGCGCAGGGCAGCGCAAACTAGCGCATCCGCGTTACGGTGATCACGTGGACGCCGTAGAGCCAACACCGGGAGGAGAAACTCATGACGTCATCGTTCAATTTCGCTCCGAGAAGTAAAAACAACCAAAACGTGAGAATGACGTAGTCATGCCTTTGGCGTAGTGGTTCAACGTTGGCCGCTCCAACCCCGTCGCATTGACTGCGCTGACGATTGCGCCTCACGTCGCACGCTAGAGTTGGCAGATTTCGGCGACTTGGCTCGTTTGAAAGTTTGCTGGCCAGTTTATTAAATATATAGACGGAATTAGATCGTAATATTTGACATGGGGTCTTCCTATATGATACTGAAGAGGGCTGCATAGTTTTCTAAATATCAAAAATGAAGCGGAGTTGCCCTTTAAAGGGGAGGTGCAACGATTTTAAGATTAAAAGAATTTTGCATCTCGTCATTTTTCCGTTGTTTATCGCGTCCCGGAGGATACGGAAAACACCTCCTTCATTAGAAAATGTCGCGATTCCGCTGCACAATCGCAAAGCAAAAGTCGAGCTTTTTCCCCCACCTGCAGCCCCAAGTGGCAGCCGAAGGAACTACGGCGAGAAGCTTACGTGACCTCGCTCGGCTCTAAGCTGCAGCATAACGCCCGCTAATGTCAGCAGAGAGAGGGAGAGGAAGCGTCCTCCGAGAGAGCACACGGGAACCTACACGGCACTCCGAATGACGTCACTAGGAGTGCGGACCAGGTGTGACCCTGAAGACAGTGGGAGTGAGTTGAGGGGTGCCAGAAATGCCAATATTATCTCTTTTTTTTTTTACGCAACAACTAGGACACGCAGGCGAAATCGGTTTTCTGTTCTTTTACTTCAGAAGTGTCAGAGGGCAACTTCCACAAATTTTTGACCGAAGTCCGAAAATCGTTGCACCCCTACTTAATTTCCGACCAGTTGCCTTTACATACGGCTTCACGCACATTGCGCTCGCAAAACACATGCACTCGGCGTCGAATCTTGATCGGTATCCAAGTGTGCGAAGGCACGAAGCGGCAACACTTCGGCGTGCCACGGAAGCTTTGATCACGCCGCGAGACCGGCGAAACTTGCTTTCGACGAGTCGATGCCTTCTTCCCTACGGCACTGCGCTTTCGTAAAAATTTCCACGTGTTCTCGACGGCAAGTCTCAACGCTTACACGAGGGTGTTAAAACACTTCTTCGGCGTATGACGACGAACGAGTAGAAAACGTGTCTTCAGTACGCTGTCAACGCTGTCGCCAGCCTCTGCAACGCTAGCAAAAACGCGATTTTCGCCATGTGCAAGATGGCCGTCCGGTGCTAAACCGCACAATGAATGCGCCGTGATCTTTTTTTTGTGTGTTTGATTGGTTTATTTGCTGATCGCACAAGGAGGACGAGCTCCGTGGAGATACGCACAGCACTGCTAGATTTGCTGTAGCTGGATTGTAGCGCCGGTGGCTGCGGTCACACTGTAGTCCGGAACAACGGTTTTAATGTTGAAAGGGTTTGCACGTGTGTATTTTAAAGCGACAGTGTTAAAGAGCTCGTGTCACAGAAAAGTCGGAGACGTGACACGAAACTCCTGATTGGTCGATAGGGTCATGACGTCACAGTCATATGACCTTTTGCGCGGGAAAAGAAATTTACGAATTTTAGATGGGATTCGAATCCACGACCCTTCGCTTGCGAGACCAGACACGCTGCAAGGCACGCTTGCACGGCGAATGAGAAGGCCGCGAACGGGGCTGCGTCCTCCAAGTTTTCTTATATATATATATATATATATATATATATATATATATATATATATATATATATATATATATATATATATATATATATATATATATATATATATATATATATATATATATATATATATATGTTGTTTATTCTAGGCACAAACGCAGAGAAGTGCACGCACCGGAATATTTTTTGTGAGACTGTCTGGACTTCTTTGCTAAAAGCCCATCATTCTAATTTATTATGGCGTTTTGTTCGTTGTTCCCCATTAAAGTTCCCATCTTTAAAGATTGGACAAACCAGATGTGGCAAAAGAAGGTTGAAATTGTGTCTTCCAAGAAACAGGAAAATAGTAACTAAAATTGTCTTTGTGCAATTTATTTTCCTCTCTCTTTCCTTTCTTTCTTTTGTCATTTGAACTGTTTGAACAAAGAACCCCCCCCCCCCCTGAAAAAATTTCCTGGCTACGCCACTGCCCTACACGTCGGCTATTGAGATCAGGCCTTGCGAAGCATGCGACATGAGAGAGCCTCTCGATCGCTCCGAACCGCGCGCCATTTCTTCGACTCTTATACAAGAACGTACTGAGAATTCTCAATTTAAAACCACTGTTCGGCTCTGTGCCGTCAATTTGTTTATTTCTGCCACCCTCGAGCATTTTTAAGCTCTGTAAAAATAATGATTTTGTCATCTATGAGTGTCTATTACTGGTATCTACACGCCACATACACGGTGCTGCCGCAGCCTCAATTTGGTTATATTTCTAGCTTTATAACTTCAAACACACAAAAATAGTACAACGTGTTTTTGCAAATTCTGTTAGTACCTATCATTGGCCTTAACCTGGGAGAGTTTAAAAAAAAATCGAAAATGGCCTTTTGTTAATTGAGTTTCAAACTAACTCTTAATTATTAAAAAGGCCCCATTTGAGCATTTCTCATAAATTTGTTCCGCTACCCAGGACAACAATATTTAGTGCCAATATTAACAAGATACAGGACAATATGCTGGCAAAGTTTGAAAGTTCTGGTATTTATAGATGCGGAGAAAACAATAGTGTAAGTATTTTTTGCGGAATATGCCATGTTAGCGATTTTTTTTTCTCTTGAGTGAATCCTCCTTATACGTAGTCTGTAAGTAAATATTTCTAGACCGGTTGCGACAACAGTTCCTTTGGAGAGGTGACCCAAATGCCAACTTGCGCGCGGTTCGCAGAAAGCTCTTCGCACTGAGGGCGTGCTTCTAATTTTTTTACCGCGAGAACACTTTTTTTTTTTTCGCACAACAGATTTCGGTTTTTGTTCTGATGGGCATTGAGCCTATAAAATACTTTTTCGTAAAAATTAAACTGGTCACCGGACACGATCGGTCGAACTTGTCTGAAAAAAAAAACACCCCATAATGAAACCGGTGCGATATGAATCACGATTTAAATAATAACATTTTATGTGCCACCCTACAAAGCTTTTATCGTTGGTAGGAGAGCACATGATTTTTAGCCTAGTATTCGCGGTGGAATGACTGAGAGAGAAGTATATATTCTTGTACACCAGAAAACGACTTACGTCTGTTGCAAAAAGGTAATCTAAATGACTTGGACCAATCACATTAGTAAGATCACGCATTCCAAATTTACGGGGAAAATCAGGTAAGATTAGGTTCCGCGTATATATTTTTGAATGAATTCTTTGTGGTTACTATTAAAAAGAAATAATCTTGGAATTACGTCACGCTGCAGCTGGTGTGGTATCCTAGACCACGTAAACTGCATATTTGGCCTGGGCCTCATTTCTTCTCAAACGTGGGCACACTGCATGGCGAGTTTAAACTCTGTAGTTTATTAAATTTGTGTTTCAAGTTCGTTGCGGTTAGAAGGAAATTCCACGCCATGGTGCGGACGATGGAATGATAGCTTATCTCACAAATGTCTGCAGTAAAGCCCAGTGGCGTCACGAGGGTCAGCGGCACCCGGGGCGGTAGCCCGCCGCGACCCCCCCCGCTCTCCCGTGGCCCGCCGCGACACCCCGCCCCCATCCGCTTTCGCGTGGCACGCCGCGACTGCCCCCCCCCCCCCTCCCCCGCTATCGTGGCTAGAGTTCCTCTATGCTCCCCCGAAGGGGGAGCACTAATCGTGGCCCTCGCGACACCCCCTTGAGCGCTGCACCCGGGGCGGTCCGCCCCCCCCCCCCCCCCCTTGTGACGCCACTGGTAAAGCCAAACGCATAGGCGCGTGAACCTAGGCCTAGCTGAGCAGAATGGTTTTGTTTGTACGAGAACTCGTGCGAAAGAGGCACTTTCCGAAGCCACACGCTCGTGCCCATGCCTTTGTTTGCACTGCAGATGTTTCAACGAGGACCTCTGATGGCATTTTAAAATGTATGTACTCATGAAATGATGCTTTTAGCATTAAACGCCAGTTTAATAAAGTTCACACGTTGCTACACATCCGAGTATCTTGAAACACCGGCTATTTGCCCCAGCCAGTGCTGTTCTTCGTAACGCGCACCTGCGGTACGGTCTTGTACAGCGGATAAAGCCCGGTAAGAATGGTGCCCGGTAACGTTCCGACTGAATAGCCGTCCCACATCTTTTTCCGCCTCGCTTCTCCGATGACCGAATGGTCTCCGAGTCGCTCCACGATGTCTCCGGATCGCAGCCAGAGCTCCTTGTGATTGAGGGCTCTGTGCTCGTACAGCACCCGTCTGGGCGGGAACTGCACGAAAGCGTAGAAGTAGTCCACGTCCAGCGAGATGACCTGCATGCTGGCGTCTGTGCGGCGGGCTTGCATCAGCTCGTAGACGACGCGGCAGACACCGGACGAGAGGGTGCAGACAACCAGGTCGCACTCAGACAGCAGGGACACGTCCTTGAGGAGTGCCTTCAGGGCGTCCGGAGTGTACCTGGTGTCGGGGTTCCTTGCTGTCTCCGAGGCTGCCTTGTCGCCCAGGAACTGGTAGTTGGGGAACCTGCGGAACGTGGAAATCTCGATGAATGAGTGGGCTCGTAAAGCATTGCTCTCTTGGTGTCCGTAAACATACAAAATTAAGTTAAACGCTTTTGTAGACGTACTGATTACTGACTTAATACGAGCGGCACGCAACCTGTGTTTTCTTAGCCTAAGAAGTGCAGCTATGGATATGGCCATTTGTAAAATTAGACCTGTGTCCGTACGACGGAGGAAAATTCGTCGCGAGCTACAAAATGTAAACAGGATAACTGGGCGAGTTGGTATGGATTCATAATGGAACAGCGCGAATTTTTGCAAGGACAGAGGAAGGAACTGGACAGGACGAGCGCTGACTAACAACTGAAAGGTTTATTCTCAGGAAACCACGAAGAAAACATATGACAACACGACTCTCTAATCACGATGGAAATGCGCATGCGCCTCACAAAATTGGGTGCTATCTGTTACACAATGTTATATACGTCATCCCCGATCTAAAAATTCGACCTCACTGTCCAGCAAATTCAAAGAAGCCTGACTCACGCAGGCTGGCCCCTCCTTCTTTATTCTATGAGCTTCAACAATCTCCCGAGCTTTTTGGTCCCTGTATTTATACAAAACAATGGCTTTGTCAAGTAACGGTGTACAGGCGCAGTCCCTGCAGTGTAACGCCAAGTGGGAGCTTGCTGTTCCTGTTAAAGAACTACGGTGTTCCCGCAGGCGAATGTTGAGGCACCGCCCCGTTTGTCCGATGTATACCTTCCCGCAGGTGAAGGGTATCTTGTATAACTACACCCAAGGTGCATGGCACGAACTCGATGCGGTGTTTTATGCCGCATGGGCTCTCCCCTGTTTCTCTACCTTGTTAACGCGCTTTTCCACTGCAGAGCAAATACTGCTTAGCTTGTTACGTGCTGAGAACACCACATCTACCCCGAACTTCGAGGCTGCTCTACAAAATGTGTAATCTTTGAATCGGAGACATACTTAGCTAACAGGGCACTTTCCTAGGTGTCCTAAAATCTAATTTTTAGGTACTTGCATTGAACGTACTCGGAATTAAGCACGTAATTTATACCTAAATTCTGTATTGCTTAGCAGATAGGAAATGAACAGTTGTAGTATATTGCACTTATATTAAAACAAGGTTTACAAACTGTTGCAATGTTTTTGCAGTGTGCAAAAAATGTGCTCTCACAAATAAAGTAGTTTTTCGTTGTTTTTCTTTTGTAGTGGAAAGGTTTACAAACGTAGTTATATTGTGAACAATGATTCTTGCAACTTCGGCATTAGATCGCTGCTCCAAAGATAACGATGAGAGGCAATCTATACATCGACAACGAATATACGTCATACTTTAACAGGCATCTTTAAGTCGTATGACTGCTGTAGCTGCGTTGCGTATCTACATTTTGAGTGTTCGGTTCTTTGTGGGACGAATGGGGACTAGCACGTGGCCTCAGGCAGTGCAGCGCGGAAATATATCGAAATTACAGTTGCACAGGCGAGGTGGTGGAAGTTCACATTGAGGATTTTAACCCAAGACTAATGTAAATTTTTCTTTCTATTGTGGAAGACAATCTAACAGGTACAGACACCGCGCATCGGGCCGCGATGACACAAGAGTGGGAATTTTCCTCCACCTCTCTCGAATTGTTAACTATAAATGTCTGAAATTTCTATGGGTGATTTGGGGGGGGGGGGGGGGGGGGCGCTTCCTGCTCCTAATTCCTGTTCCAACCAACGTTGTTAGATCTTTGACCTAGTAACGTTGGTTCCGACGCCACATGCACGCGAGCCTGTGCCCTTGAGGTTTGCACACAACAATTGTGTGACCATGAGATACTACGGCTACACGCGCTACGGCAGCGAAGCTACGAGCTCTGGTCCCGGGTGCTCTTTCTCCGAGTGGAACCAGCTTGGAGGTCTGCTCGCGCGCCTCCTGTGGGTTTCCTGTATTCAAAATTTCTCTAATGTTGTTATATTTCGCAGTCCCTTACTGTACGAATATGAGGGAATGGCCACATTTATATAAACATATAAAAGGTGTCCACAGTGTGACTCCATGTGGGCACCATTCTTTGTGCCGCTCCATAGGTCAAGGCTCACTTGTAGCGGAGTTCGGCGAAGATGCTTGGTTCGTCGGTGGCCACCAGCACTCTCCAGGGCACGGGCCCCATCGAGGCGAAGAAGTCTTCCACGTGCTCCATGTACTCCTCCACCTGGTGGAAGGACGCCTCGGCCTCCTTGTCCGTGCGACGGATGTGCAGCCTGCGCCGGGAGGTCGTGGGTGTGCACCCTTCTCGATCGATCATGCATGCCGGGTGTGCCAAGAAATATCTTTACTTTTATTTTTCGCGTCTCACCAGCCTAAAGCCCCCTTGATAAAGACGTTTTTTTACAAGTGCCGCCAACCATTGTTGTCGAAACGCTCGAGACACGTGCCACGAGCGCGTGCTCCGCCGCCATTCGCTTCCAAGGGCCGCTCATTTCAGTGCTGCGCCGCCATTTGCTTCCAAAGGCCGCTCGAGACACGGGCCACGTGCGCTCGCGCATTTGACGCTACTTGCAAGACAAACGGAAACATATCGAGGGGCTTTACACCAGCCAGTTTGACTACGCCACCGCTGCCGCAATGCATCGAGGGAACTTTAGTCTTTCTGCACGTGCGACAACCCCCTGGAGCTCTGCGCGTGTGGAGCACGAGACGGCACGAGCCCTCGCATGCACGGCCGTCTGACTCCTGTGAACTAAAGTTATGGCGGTGTCACGCATGCGCCGAACGCTTAGTGAGATCGGTCTATTGGTCCGGCCTCCAACAGTAATTTCCGGCAATTCTGCCATATATTCCCTGGCGGCCACAGCTGTGTGCGCGGCTGCTCAGCGCGTGCCGACGGCGAGCTTCCGCGGTTCTTTTGCAACGTGCATTCTCCACCATCAAGATCGCCGGTCTTATCATGGCTACTAATGTGAGGCTCGTTCTGGGTATCCGTCCTCAAATATGATGTCCAGTGAATGCCCCCTTTTCCGATATAACTCCTAAAACCGATAATTGAAATGTTAATTAACAAATTTCTGTTAATTAGCTAGTCAACTTAGCTTGACGATTATCCCCTCATCTAATGACCGCCGAGTTTGAGAAATACATGGTGAAGTCTAAATTTCACCCATTTAACAACTTTTCTAGCGTCCAACACTCACCCTCTTCTTTTTCTCTTTTTTTAAATTAAAATTAGGCACCCTGTATATTTTAGTTATATAAAATGGAAACGGGACGCAATAACTTATACCATCGGCGTGCGGATATCGAAGTGTACGAAAGCATAAGTATTAAACACATTAAGATATGGCAACCAAGCACCTATCGGAGATGGAAACACGTTTTCGCATAAGCACGAGTATACTGCATATACCGAGAATTACCAAGGGATCCAGAAATGGCGCGATATCACAGCTTGAAATTCTTTAAAAATGATAGATCTCGAGACTTTACTAATCCAAAGATTGCATGCAGCTGTGGGAGTTAAAAAAACATGTATATTAATCTTACGGATAAGTCGGGAGAAACATAACGCATACCGTAAGGACGCTTATGTGTACCTCCTTATAACTAGTTAGATATTATTAATTATTTAAATTAATTTATTTAGTGGCTAAATCCCGCTAAATTTAGCGGCAGTGTGACGATTTCTTAGGGAGTTGTAGTAGACCGTTTCCGCAGCTTGCTAAGCACCCGGATAGCTCTCCGTAATCCGCCACAAGACCTTGAACTATGCAGACAAGGCTGGCGGCGCGCACGCGCAGCTGCGGCGTTTTCTTTGCGGATACCGTAGCGGAGGAGAAAAACGATCTACTACAACTCCCTAGCAGGGAGTTTTCGTAAATCGTTTTCGCCTTCCCGCAACGCCCTCCGCAACCCGTTACGATACCCGGAACTCTATAGTCAAGGCCATGGGCGCGCGGGCGCAGTAGCCTCGTTGCGGAGTGCTTCGCGGAGGAAAAGCGGTCTACGAAAACTCGCTATTGTTCGCTCATCGTAACGTTACGCTCATCTCGTGCAAACCAGCCCTACATCAATTCCGTGTTGAAAGCGGGATAAAAACGAGACTGGGGTTTTGTTTTGTAGTGCGATTGAAGGGAGCCCATTAAGTGTGGTCTCTGAGCACAACCACTCTTGGAGGTTGTGGCGCAACCTATCTCACAGGGGCCAAGGGCGCGGTCACCGTCATTCCGTACCATACGCAGAGACCGCGTTAATTTTTACCGATTAAAAACCAGGCTTCCGTCTCACCCCACGATGGGCGAACGGAACTTGAGGCTCCTCTTGGCGTCACCGACGAGGTCGAGGAGTTCCTTGGACGGCCGCATGATGTAGGCCATCAGCTGGCCGAACCACCAGGCGTAAGGGTCCCCGTGCAGAAGCACCAGGTGTTCTGCCAGCACGGGGGAAGCTCGAGGATCTCACTGCGGGCCCTGGACACTGAGTGGAAAGAGGACCTGTGAGCATCGGGGCCGACAAGCGTGCTGATGGAGCTTCGGCGGTCCCGGCTGGTATGCACGTGCCTATCACACGGAACTGTGCATTTTCACAGTGCTTGGGGAACAGTACTGTACTTGGGGTTTGGCCGTAGTACACGCGCACCGTGCTCGCTCGCGGTCTACTAAACTTGCCCGTACTAAACACAGGCTTGCAATGGCTCAATGCACGAGATACCGAAGGCGCATTCGTAGTACCGGATACTTCGCTTCAAAAATAAATACAAAAAGATATACTGCGCGCTTACAAAAAAAGTCTACAAAAAAAAAACTTTAAATTTTTTTTATTTTTTTTTAGAGCACAGCTATAAGGCGTTTGCTTCCGGGTTGAGCGGCGTCGGCGCCGGCGTAACCGCGCGCGTTGCGCTATGAAACGTTTCCCCGCTAAATTTAGCGGAAAAATGTTTCCGCTCAATTCACCGGGAAACTTTTTCCCGCTAAATTTAGCGGTGAAATTGACGTCACGCGAACTCAACACAAATTCAGTTTCCCCGCTAAATTTAGCAGGGAAAATGACGTCACGACTTCGTGTCACGTCACCCATGAACAAATTCAGTGGCAGCAGGAGAGGAGGAGGAGAGGAGGAGGAGGAGGAGGGGGCATACCTGCCGCTCCGTACCCTCCCCTCCTCCTCCTCAAGAGCTGCGCTCTAGTTTCGCATAACGAAGATCTATAAACGTCTTTCATTTTTTTTTTCAAATTGAACAGTACCAGCACAGACAATACCTGCATGTAAAGAGCAATCTCGAGAGCAGTTGTCGCAGTGCCTTATGTTGTCTGATGAGGCATTTACGGTGATGCCTGCAGTATGCTATATCAGCTTTACGCATAAGAGCTGAGAATCGTGCGTAGCTTCACGATGAACGTGACACCCACTGTTCTCTCCTGGCCACCTGGACTCCGGGTCGGGCTTCTCCGGGCACGCGAAGCTGAGCGGCAGGAAGACCGAGCTCCAGCCAGAAGGCGCGTAGTGCCAGGGCTCCGAATCAACGACCACGGGTCGCCCGAGCTGAAGACCCCTCACCAGGCACCAGAGAACGTCGTGGATCGCCGACGAGAACCCGTACCGGTTCGACAGGCGGCACGTGAGCACTTCGGAGCAGTTCCCCTCGTTCTGGTTCTTCTCTATGCTTCTGCGAACGTGCTGCTTGAGCTTGAAGAGCGAGGCGCGTTTTCGCTTCGTCAGGCCCGTCTCGTGCGCCAACATCTTGAGGTTTCCGGCGAGAAGCTGGACGTGTTCCCGCGCCTCCGCCGAAATGGCGGCGAGGCGGACGGCGAGTGCCTTGGGTGCCCGGACGATGGCCGTGCGCAGGTTGGCTGTCAGGAAGCGTTGCAGTTCTCGGAGGCTCAACTCGGCGTGGTGATGAAGGGCCGTCGGGGTGTTGAAGCCCACGAACCTGCCGCTGGCGGAGAACTTGGCGCTGCTCAGGAGTCTCTCGATCCCTCGGTCCTTGGCGAGTCGCCGCAACCGGACCCTGTGTGTAAGGGTTAGTCGTGAACACACGAAACACTTTTAACGCCCTTAAGGGTGTAAATCAACTTGACCCAGAGTTACACTCCTTTTCAACGATGAACCGCAGCAGACGCTATATATGAAGACATCCCCGGCAATCCAATGCTGTGAGCACACCGCGTGACTACGCGTGACCCGCGCGTCGCTGTGCCCCCAGGTGGTGACAGTCATACGACATTATTCGATGACTCGTAGCGACCTCCGCGATCCATCGTAATGTGAAACGGATTGTGACACACTAAAAAGACGGTGGCGCCAGGGTGGACAATAGAAATCAATATGATTTAATTCGTGTTTTAAATCAGACCAGTTTTACTACGATGATTTAGATCGAACCTTTTTCGCAAAAATAATCTCAAAAATATTTTTTTATGTACCGTTTGTCTGTCATTTGATGCCCTCTATGTGCATTTGTTTTGTATTTAAACCGAGGGATCGCCAAGCAAGAAAGATTGATATCCGATTGAACACGAGCACAGACCAGTGGTCTGTGAGCAATAGACCGATCTCACCAGCTAGTTTGAGTACGCCACCGCTGCCGCCATGCATCGTGGGATCCGTAGTCTTTCTGCACGCGCGACAAACTCGCTGAAGGTCTGCGCTAGCAGAGCACGAGGCGGCACGGACTGTCTCGTGCACTGGCGCCTGCCTCCTATGAACTACAGTGATGGCGGCGTCACGCATGCGTGGAAAACTTAGTGAGATCGGTCTATTCGGAACGGTGAGCTTTCTTTCTTCCTTTCAGTAAGTTCATCAGTTACGTAACATCCTATTGCAAGAAAATCAGAACGCAAAAGAAAAAGCAAATAAAGCCCGTTCACAAACTTAAAAATAACAAGCTGATTTTTTTTTCTTTTTTAACGCTGGCGGGGTTTTTCGATAAAAAGTTAGTTAAACGGTGCTTTAAATTTACGGTAATTATTCCTTCCGCGTTGTTTTCAGTGATCGGACGGATTTATTAATCAATCTGTCATGTTTAAAAATACATCCAGTGATTAAAAAGCTATACTTTATGGCTACTGTGATTTATATCGAATAATGTGATTTAAATCAAATAAATCTGATCGATATGATTTTTTCAGAAAAATCATGAGTTTTTTTCAATCCTGAATGGCAGTGACTAACACCCTACTTTAGGGCTAACACCTTAAAGAACGGGACTCAAACCGAAAATAATAACCGTTCGGTCACGGTTATGGTTTTTGTTATATTTATGAAATCAGTTTTGGTTCCGGTTCTTAAACTTCGGTTACCGGTTAACCGTTTTTTTTTTATAAATACTTAGTTCGGTTACCGTTTTTTTTTTTTGGAGGGGGGGGTTGAAAATAAAGCAGCAAAATTGGTTTTAAAATGCTTTCAGATACCAAGAAGGATGTTACTCTTTAAACAATCTTCCTTCTGAAGGGTTTATTTTATTTGAGGCTCGATACTTTATTCATAATAAATGATATATCAAGAAGCCCCGATATTACACATGAGGCGGCGAGTCTGAAAAAATTCGGGGCGGCTCACTGTAACAAGAATTCGAAAATGTGTTCGCTTATCCCGCTTCGTCAGCAGACTCAACTATTTTTAGGTGATTTCATCTCGTACGGTTAAAGGAGCTGTGCAACGATTTTAACGTTGAAAAAATTGGCTTCTACTTTTGGCGTTGTTCATCTTGTCACTAAGGGCAGAAAACACACCTCCTTCCTTTGAAATGTTGCGATTCCGCCGCGTAATTGCGAGGCAAAAATTAGAATAATCCCCGACCTGCAGCCGCGAGCGGCGGCCATGAGCTACACGCTGCATGACGTCAATGGGGAATCTTGTAGAAAGATAGCAAGTTGTGCGAATACCTGCTCGATAAAAGGTAACTTTTCTATAAATCTTGTCGTTCCAACATGAATATAAATGCGTCAAAAACCTGGTATCATCGACAAAACTTTTATTATTCGGAGTTTTAGTGGCGCCATCTATCTTAGGTCCACAAAACCGTCAGCTCTATCTGCTACCGCGAACAGCCGCCAGAAGCTGGAGGGGAGGGGGACAGGGCCGGCCGGGTATGGCCGGACCCGGATGAGACTTTCCTCCTTTCACCATATTGTTCGCGCTGCTCCAGCACGTGGCCACGCGGTCGCGAGCGGATGAGTTCTAGCTGCTCACTGATGGCTCTAGAGAGAGAGCTTCACCCGAACCCCGCGCGACCGTCATTGACGTCACAGCGCACGTGACTCGGAAGATGGTGAAGGCATAGAGTTATTACAATAAACGCTAGAGGCTCAGCTGGCACTAGTGTGCTGTTGTATTTTGAAGCAGACAGCAAGCAGTCTAAATTTGACTTCCGGTAATGTATTCCCATGGGAAAAAGCGAGTGCATTTTCTCTCTGCGCTCGATTATAAGAGCAAATATCACGAATAACTTGTACGTACTAGGCACATTGGAACATTTCTCAGTCACGCAGACGAAATAAATGGTCAGTTACGGCGTTTTTCTTTCAAATCCATCGCATTAAAAACGGTGCTAAAACGGCTTCGTACGTGTATTTTTGTGCACTGTCGGACACTGTTAGCGCGAACACGGCGTCGACGCTTTCCAACATGGGGATATACGTGCCAAACGAACGAAGGAGATGAAGAAAACCAAGAGAGACGGCAAGAACTACGCAGTAACACTGGATAAGTAACTCCTTGTGCTTGCAGACGATCAAAATAAATTGAAAGTCACGTAATATAGTCAGATTTGCAATAAATAAGTACTGTGAAGATGCTTGTTCTGGGTTCAAATGGTTCAAAGCATCACCCGCACGCTCCAAATCTTTGCAAATAGGGAAGCCAGAGAGCAGGTGCCCGATAAAAACTGCCCGACATGGGAAATAATAAAAAGACATACCTTTCGTAGCTCACGTGCTTTATTTTTTGCGTTCGAATGTTTCTTTAACCGATCGTAAAGATGCGCACGACGGAGTCATTTTCATCCAATGACAGGACGGGCATATTAGCAAAATATAAGCACCACCGAAATGTTAGCGAACCTGAACACACACTACATTCCTTTCGATCGTTAGTTTGCTTAGAACCGTCGCTCGTTTTCACATGCCTTCCTTGAAACAGGGTTTGGGCCTGAAATGGAGCGAAGTTTAACATCGCTCAGTGGTAAAGAAAAATGCTGTAACTAAAGCAATTACACTTTCACAATACCAATAAAGTGCATACTATCCGTTACAACCGATATGACAAAAGTTATTCATGTTATTTTCCGGCGAAGAGACAAAATTCACGCGCGTTTTCCCATAGGAATACACAGGAGGCTGGAAATGTAGACTGCATGCTGTCTGCTTCAATTTGCAACCGGAAGTCCCATAGACACTAGCGCCAGCTGAGCCTCTAGCGTTTATTGTAATAACTCTATGGGCGAAGGAGTTGAGAGGTGCCGAAACCTCAATCTTTGTCCATTTTTAAAATAAAAACTAGGACATGCAGGCAAAAGCGTTTTTTTTTGTTCTTTACTTCAGAAAGGTTGAGACACCAACTCCCAAATTATTTAAGCTTTGAAGCACTGAAACTGTTGCACAGCTCTTTTAACGCGCGACACCGGTTCATCACGTGCACGAATGCATCCGCAACATTGCACTCAAAAATTTCGACGTGTGGCACGTGGTGCGAGCGAACGTCGACCAAATAAAATTTTCTTTCTTTGTTTTTGTGCTACAGCGTAGATTTTTTAAGGTTAGAAGTATCGCCTGCGCTACACCTGCTGAGGCCGCGAAATGTGGCAGAAGTCTGAATATATCCAAGGTCCTTCGTTTTAAGGTTTTATATTTTTTATTTTTTTAAATCGGGGTTGGGGGGAGGGGGGGAGGGGGTAAAGTGGGGTGCTTTGTTCCAAGGTAGTGATCAGAAAGAAATCGGTTTCTTTTTAATAACCTTGAAATTCAGGACTTTCAACTGATAAGTTGTTAGGAATTAATATATCTAGATAATTGCAAGCATGGCGCCCCCACTGGTGCCCCATGAGTGCAAGCACGTTCAGCTTGCGCTTGAACATAGCTTGAGCAAGCTTGAAATTAAATGGGCTTGTCCGCACGATCAGAGACATGGCGGGAGCTGTTTAATTAACCGAAGTGTCGATCGCAGCGAGTGAGCCACGCTGAGTGCGCTTTTCACCGAGCAACTGTGCACTGCGGAGAAGCAATATCTGCAGAGCCCGCGGGCTCCGCCGGTATTGCTTCCCCGCAGTGCACGCCTGGAGAGAACCGCGCTCAACGGAGGTATCTGACCGGTGCCAAAGCATATACGCCTCATCGATGTCTGGACAACCCACATTCATAATTCTCGTTTTTCTTTTCTTTTTTGTCAAATGTAAAATTGGTATAAAATTTCAATATAGCAAACAGACTTATAAATACCTTTAATTGGGTCAGCTGCAACAAATTTGATGTTTACATGCCGCAGTTCATAAATATAGTTACCTAGTATTATTTTAAAATTAATTGAGCTTAGAAGTGAACAAGTAATTGGGAACAACATTCACGAGTTAAGCTGAATTTTCGCTTAATCATGGTGCACGGTAGTGAGAAGCTCGGAGAAACTATTTGATATTCGATTCGAAAATATTCGGCCAAATCCACTATTCACTTCGAGCTCAAAATGCACTATTCGCACATGCCTAATACTTAATTTTAAATTTAGTGTGTTGCTACTTATGTCATTACAAATATTTGTGACCCAGGAAACTCACCTCGCATAAATCGAAGCGCATAAGTACTTTGGTATATTAACACAGGGCAGAAGACTAATGAGAATTGTAGATCAGGGTTGACATTATTTAATAGTTCTGACACATGGCACTAAGCATCATATACATGAGAATGCAAAGAAAATTTAACATAGTTGGTGGACTACGAATAATAATGCTGGTGAGGACCATGTACAATAAATAATAAGGCGAAAACCCCCGTTTTGGTGCAGTTTTTTCTAATTATTTTTTATATATTCGTTTGGGTTTTTGCAACGCGCGTCGCAACGCCATTTCTTTTTTCTTTTTTTTTTTTTTTTAAATGCGCGTTTAGTTTTGTTTTGGCGGCTGCGCACCGGGCGTCGCTGGAAAGACGGCGGCCGTCCGCTGGCCGGCCGGAACGTCTCCGCGGGTCTGGGCTTGGGGACCCCTGATGGAAGAGGTCAATTGGTCTTTTCGATTTTTTTTATAAAGCATTGTTCCTTACATATAATCATCTGCATGCGTGGCATCTCTGTCTCCATCTTATATATGCCTGTCCGGTCTTTGGAGATATGTAAATTGAGAGATCGTTCTCTCAACATCACAGCTCTTACAATGCACTTTTTTTTTCCTGGTCAAAATGGAAGGAAAGAAGGACAAAGGATAATTTGCAATGGACATACAAACAACATTCTACGGCGCGTTTACACTTACGGATTCGCGGGCGGATTCCCGGGCGGATTCGCGCCGGCGGAAAGTGGATTTCGAATTGACCCGTCACTGGCGGAAAATCTGGATCAGTCTGGGACCCATATCCACATTTTCCGCCAGCGACGAGTTGATCTCGCCACCCGACTCCAAAATTCACTTTTCCGCCTGCGCGGATCCGCCCGCGAATCCGCAAGCGTAAACGCGCCATTAAAAGGCCTCTGACACGCCAAAAAAATAATTTTTTTTCCATGCTAGGCGTTGAAATGGCATATCAGGACATCACAAAAAAATTGTTTCACTATAGAGTTGCGTAGTTTTTTTTTATAAAAAATAGAAATACGAGGCCCAATTCAAAGTTCCCGCCGTGCACTGTGACGTAACAGTGTACCGCAAGGTGTCGGGGCGGTCAGAAGGTAGGCATCGCCGGAAGTCACGTGAGTTGTATCTCTCCTCGTGCTTACCGCGAACGCGTGTAATATTTTTTTTAAATATTTTTGTTATTCTCCGCATTTCCACGAGCGATCGAAGCAGACAAGGTTTCTTTTATTTGCCTTTCATCGCTTAATGTTGCTGTAAAGGTAGAAGAAGCGGAGTCAGTGAATTGACGTGATCAACTACAATGCCTAGAAGGTGCTGTGTGAGGGACTGTCCCGGTATTTCAGCAACTGAAGAAGAGATCACACTGCATGCATTTCCGAGAGACATACATCGGCCGCATGTGCACCTAGTAAACAAGTTCTACTCATGTTCTAGACGAAATACATACTTTGTGCTCGACGTTTACTTGTACTTTGTACACAAACCAGTTCGTATTCTTTAGACGGCAGGCATCTTTAGCCTGCAGAGTATCCGATGATTCAACGACCTCGGTGTCTGAACCTTCAGCAATGCGATCGGGCGTGTCGTATGCTAGCAATCCTAATTTCTGCGAGCGTTCTAAATTTTTTTTTCAAAACTTGATAGCAATTGTTTTGCGCCCAGTATAGCTCTGTATGATCGGACTGACGGCATGCACTCGTACACTGGCTTGTACTCGCAACGCTTTCATCATTGACCTCCATCACGTCGATCCACTGACTCTTCGTCCTCAAATTTTACAGCACACAAACTAACCAACGGTGCAGCGGTAAAGAGCTAGTGGAACTGAAACTTCGTTTTCTACAATCGCTCGTACGAAAAGCAGAATAAAAAAAAAATATCTTAGGCACGGTCGCGGAGAGCACGAGGAGTGAAACTCACGTGACTTCCGGTGAACTCACTTTTAGTGACGTAGGTCGATGCCTCCCTTCTGACCGCCCCGACACCTTGCGGTACACTGTTACGTCACAGTGCACGGCGGGAACTTTGAATTGGACCTCGTATTTCTATTTTTATAAAAAAACTACGCAACTCTATAGTGAAACAATTTTTTTGTGATGTCCTGATATGCCATTTCAACGCCTAGCATGAAAAAAAAATTTTTTTTTGGCGTGTTAGAGGCTTCGTAAGGCTCGATCTGTCACTGCAGTTCAATCCAGTGTTGCGGAATGGGCACCCCCATTGCATTCCCATTCGATTCCGGGAATGAGAGTTTTTGATAATTCAATTCCTTTCAACTCCTAGGTATGGGAACACTGGGCCCATTCACACTTCTGGAGTGGCTGAATCGTTCCATTCCATTCCTCTGATTCCTAAACGTAAAAACTGGCACTTGACAGCTACACTGTGTTGCCGCCATGAGCAGCGTACAGCTGACATTATCAAACAATGCCATAGACAATTAAAAAAAAAAGTAATTACTTCAAAAGCGTTAATGGCACCGTGTGTTTGTTTACATTGTACTGCAAACATCGAGAAAGCCCCCTTGATATGTCGATGCTTGTTTAAGACATCGGTCTCCAATTGGCTCGCAACAAACAGCAATACTTAAATCCACTAATTTTTTTTTTTGCATTTGTCTTTTAGGACATACGCGGCCAGCGTGTTTGTTTCATAAGACCATAAAAATATCCAGTTTGTGCGTGGCGCCGAAATAAGCTATATTACTGTATTCTTCAAACACGTGCACAGCAACACGGCTAGTACGCTCGCTGGAACCGACTTCGATGCACAGCGGCAAGATCACATCCTCTGACAAGCGCGCTCTGCAGTACCGTTGCTCTGGGACACAGTGTGCGTAGCATCGGCGCGTCTGGACCCAAGCTTGAAACGAAGCATCAGTGCGCTGCTGGAACCGATTTCATGCACAGCAGTCAAGATCACATCTCGACAAAGTGCAACTTCTAGCGAGCACGAAGGACTGTATGAGCTTCACGCAGCGTCCATAAACATGCCGCCATGGCTGACCTTCTATTATTTTACGCGAGATACCGATGCCACTGAAATTGGTGTAGACGAAGCTACTCGCACAAAGGCCAGGACCTCGCTGAAAGATGCTCGCACAGCACAGAGCGCGTGCTTGACAGGGATGCGCTGATAAGCTCGCAGCTCGCTCTGGTAATCTCTGCTACGCTGGCACTTAGAATGGAACGTGAGTAGAAAAAAATCAGCAGAACCCATCCTTTGGGAATGATTATCTACGTTAATGCGAATAGCATCAAACGGTGCGGAGTTATGCGCGTTCGTCAGGTGGCCGGCACACTCTAGATACGCCAGCCCACTCTTGAGGCGATTCTAAATTTGTTGACACTTTCACAGCCCTGCGCACGACCTCCGCAGCCCAGCACGTGCGTTTGTGTCACTTAGGAAGGCGAGCAAAGCACGCGCCATACGCACAAACACTCAAAATGGTACCGACCAGACTTTCTGGCGTCTCAGCTAGTCTCAACCAACGGTACTCTAAACGGTTGTTTATATCTTTACCATAGTACGCGCTTACAGCGCTGTCACAGCTACCTGGTGCGCGCGCGTTCCATGCACGAGGGCTCATTCCGCTCTCGTGAGGCTGAGCACGGCCGCTACATCACCCTCTCCCGAGCTGCGGGAGAGGGTGATGCTAGCGGCCGTGCTCAGCCTCACGAGAGCGGAAATGAGCCCTCGTGCATGGAACGCGCGCGCACCGGCTAGCTGTAACAGCGCTGTAAAGCGCGTCCTATGGTAAAGATATAAACAACCGTTTAGAGTGCGCTGAATGACTGCCTTCATAGCTCTGTGGTTAGCGCGTCTGCCTGCTGATCAAAGGGTCAACGGTTCGAATCCCAGCCGGCGCCGGTCTTTTTTATTTATTTATCGACCCGCGGCGTAAAAGGTAATACAGATAGACAGACAGATAGATACATAATGACGAAAAGTGCGTGAAGTAGCCAAAGAATGGTATTCGCATTAAAAACCAGTGAAGGTTCCAGTTATCGGCGGCGCCCATGCACAGCTGCTGCAGAGAGCGTCTATAGGCCATGATGTCACGCAACCTGTTTTAAAACGCATAAATTCACGCTTGCTTTACAAATCTCGATATTTCTTATCATATTCAATTCAATTCTTTGTGTGTTTTCCAGGCATTCAATAGAACGTGTGGGCTCAAATATACGTTTGTTCATTGTGGTTCGTCCATTATACGGACGTTATCGGTTATCTGGGTCGTTCACCAAAAGTTCGATGATACGCCGACTGCACCGTGTATAGTTTCGTAGCAAAACTTGCAGCGTGTAGCTTGCTTATTTTCTTCTCGACGAATGTTGAAAAATGTCTTCCACGATGCCATGACTCGATCTGTATTTTTCTTGTCTTCTCGTCCGAATTGTGATGTTCCTCTTCGCGCTGATCGAGCGGCGGGTTTAGGCAGCAGACGGTACCAACCGATTCATTTTTCTGCCTCGGTGTCAGGTTGTTCGAGTTGTGGCGACGGGTGCAAAGCCGGTGTCGATGGAAGCCAAAACCTCAGTAGCAGCATCGAGCTCTCCTACTCAGTGGCCCTCGCAGCAACGGTCGCGCCTCGTCTTTCTTTCGACAGGTCTATTCAGTTGGGTCACGCAGAAAGAGCACTGACGATAGTCTACTTTACCTTATGATGGACCACAACACATAGCATGAGTGCCATCAAAATCAATCCAGTGCCTTCTGAGTGTCACGTGACCCCAGGGCGCAGCGCCGTCCGTGTAGTCCCCGCTCATGGTGCTGGATGGCCTGAGGTGACTCGTAGCGTCCGCAGCGGTCCATCGCAAGGTGAAACGAAGTATGCAGAGACTGAAGTCTAAGGAAGTGAGCGGAAATCCGCTGGCTTGCTTGTAACCCTAACCCACTTGAATGTAAAACATATAACACAGAAAACAAGCATCGGAAGAAAGCCCAAGTAAAAGGCGGACTTACACGTAACAATGCAGCATAAAAAAAAAACAAGCGTCGGAGCAAAGCGCAAGAGGAGAAGGGAGAAGTGAATTTCGCTTGCTTTGTTTTAATGCCGAAGCAAACCCACATTTCGCATTTCAAAGGTGTGCGCACGAATGAACGTGGAAGGCAGCAGGGTTGCACGCCGCCTGCTAAACAACGCTCCTCGAACTATAAGAAAACAATAACTGATCATCTTTCGGCGGCGCGCAAGTCAACGAGTTATCAGAGCTCTGCGAGTTATGAGTCACCCCCGCTTTCAAATCTCAGTCTGTGCGCGCGTGCATTCTTCATGCCGTTAAAAAAAAGAAAAGAAAAAAAGCAACACAAGAAGGACGATGAAGAGCCATAGATATGGTCATAGCCTCATATGGTGTACTAGAACAGTACACCATACCATAGAGGAGCCGTGCATGGCGGTTTCTTTGCCGCTCCCTTAGTTTCTTTTGATTGGTGCTTGGTTTCTTGTTTCGCTCTCTTGTAACGCCAGTGAAGCCCGTCTACGCGTCCGTGAAAGGCGCCACCGACCTCCCCCCCCCTGCTCTTTGCTTTGACGCTTGTTTTTTGTACTGCATTTTTTTTTGCGTATAAGTGTTTGTTAGGGGGCTAACAAATTCCCGCTCATTTTATTTCTAAAAGAAAAACAAAAACAAAAAAAACAAAAAAAAACGGGCCCATTCTATTCCCATTTTATTCCAGGCGAAAGGCATCTAATTCCATTCCCATTTCACTCCCCTCAACGTTGCCGCCATTCCATTCCGGGGTCGCGAAAATGCGGAATGATTCCGGAATCATTCCAACTCCGGAGTGGCAACTCCGCAACACTGATGTCAACATGATCTAACATTGTTTACGAGCTCTGCAGCTAGCGTACACGTTCCTACCAACTTTTTGTTTTATATAAAATATTTCCGGGTCAAAGTAATCTTGAAATGGTATAAAAATTAATTTTATAATTTCAAACAAAAATTAGGGTTAACTCGACTTAAAAAAAAGTTTGAAGTGTACGTAAGTCTTGAGAAATATCGAGTGTTCTTTCTCGTTTACCATTTGTTTCTTGTTGCAGTGTAAGGTACACGCGGCACGGAATGAAACGCGAACAGTGGATGCATGGTTTTCGCTAGATGCTGCACCACCTGAACCAGATGGAGCTGCAGAAGATGGCTCCTCCTTCGATGTGTTAGACTCTTGCTCAGTGCATCCAAACCTTCGGTGTTGCGTCTCTAGGTGACTCAGCGTGGGTCGAAAACCATGCGCTCCTTGTTCGCGTTTCATTCCGTGCCGACTGTACACGCGGCAACAAGATAAAATAATAAACGAAAGAATATGTCTACGGTGTTTCCCCGAATATCGGCAAAATTTTTTACGTAAAAACTATACGCGTCGCACGGAAGCTTAACAGGCTTCTGATGGGAGCGAAACGTTAATTTTTACTAACCAAAGTGCTAATTATGTAAAACTAATTAAGGACTTAGTTATACGAAAAGCTATACGTACCTCACTACGGCACCAATCGTTGATATTTTTTTTTTGTATGCGATGCTCAGTTTTTAATTAAAAAAGTTTCGACAGTATTTGGTGAAATGTTACAGACTTCTCTGCCGAAGTCTGCAACATTTCAACGAACATTGTAGAAAGGAAGAAAAACAACCAATGGACGCTAGATTTTCTTTCCTTTCGAAATTGTGGAATGCTGCAGAGCATTTCGCGATCTCAAAGGGGAAGGAAAATTAGCGTTTGGTTGTTTTTTCTTTCTTTTTTGGCCTCTTCATTCGCTAAAAAATTTGCGCTTCACTCACTGAAATGTTCGCGCTTCACTCACTGAAATGTTCGCGCTTCACTCGCTGAAATGTTTGCGCATCAAACAACAGTTGCATGATTTCATTCGTAGATTACGAGAAAAGTTTGGTACCAAATAGTAAGGGAATCCCGTAAATCAATCGAGAAAACATCTCGCGTTTGGCTGGTGCGAAATCAAGAACGATTATATTATCAAACTTGGATGACGCCTAACTGAGGACTCCGCGTTGGTGCACATGGAGCCCATTGCGGTGTGCCAATGAAACTCACCAGACGGGGGGCTCGGACATCGCCGGTGGAATTCCGAACTGCTGCATAACGGTCAGCTTGACGTCTTCCTGCGGGGAGGCGATTCCTTCTTGCTCTTCCACACCCAGACCACGGACGCCACTCCGAAAAGCAGCAGAAGCCACCGCTGCCGGCGCATCATCGGTGCCGTCAACTGGCCGCTGCCCGTCGCGATTTTGCCTTTCGCCGGACATTTCCGTCGACAAAAAGGACGCTTTGTTCGTTCGCTTCTTTGTCCCCTTTTCTGTGGTCGGAGCCCGTTGAATGGCCGCATCCGCTGCCTGCGGTAACCTAAAAGAAGTGCTGACGAGCCACATGTAGACTACAAGGAGCGGTGACATCCTGCTAAACGCGTCGCATTGTTGACGTCCTGTTGGTGACTGGATTGTTTTAAATGCACCAGCATTTATTTCGGCAGCCGCCCGCCACCTCTCGCTGGTATTGAAGCCATTATTGCTGTCATGTATACAACGAGTTCGATCTTTTTTTTAATTCTGTATTTGCGGATGGTGTACTAAAGACGAAACAACCCCTAAATAAAGAAAAGTTGCATTTTTTATTTTCAGTAAAACACGAAAATAAGGAGTATACTCACGCCATGTACAGTCACAATCCCACTTAAGGGGAGCACGGGACAAATCTTAATGAGAAAAAAACAAACAACTAAAACGTAATAGCTCGATCGGGCAACGAGTTGTGTGAACAGCAGATATGTAATGTGACATCGAGACGAGTAAACAACATTAACCCTATTGAAAAATCTCATTTGTATGAGAAATTTCTGTGTCCAATAAACACATATGAATCATACAAGATATATAAGAACTAGGGCTGGGCAATTGATCGATTAACCTTCCGATTAATCGATTAAGGCTTTAATCGCGATCAATCTTTCTAACCGGTTAATCGGTTTTTTAATCGGTACCCAAAAAGAGGTCGATTGGACGCACGCACGGCTCTATCCTGGACGACCTGCCCAAACAAAAAGTTTGGGCAGGTCGTCCTGCCCAAACTAAAAGTAACGACACTTGGCCATATTGTGTCTTAAAATCATGGTTGCCAGTTATTTGAAGCTTTAACTGAAATCACAGGAAACGCCTTTCCGCCATCCACAAATGTTTGAACAGTTCGTGACACAGCAAATCAATATTGCGTGACCTTCCTAACACCGAATCTAATGCTGAGGAAGTCGCACTTTTGAATCATGACGATCGGCAGTTGCGTCTGCTCTGCATACGAGCCTAAATGACGGCGCCCACAACGATGCCGGGGAACGGAGTGCCGATACTCTAAGCGCAGCTCATTTAGTGGCTCTAGGTTGAACTATATGTATCATCAATTGTAAACGTCCTTTGCGCCGTGTACCAGAGTGTAAAATAAGTCTTCAAAGGCAAGACAAGTTGTTGCATTCTTTTTAATATATTATAAAAATCAACACAACCGATCAATCGATTAATTAATCGATTAAAGGGTGGCGATTAATCGGGTTAAAATGTTTAATCGACGCCCAGCCCTGAACATATAAGAACCATATGACAACTATAAAAGAACTAAATAAGATATCTTGTTTGTTTGTTTGTTTGTTTACTTTATTTTTGACACTTGTCAAGGGAGTTGGGACAAAAGGCGAATACAATCACCTGACTGGGTCCCAACCCCTGTAACAACACTCAACAGCAGGGCACAAATCGAGATATAGGAATAAAATGAAAATGAATAGCCAGCTCGCAGCACAAGTCAAGAAAGAAATTATTTCAGCCAGCCAAAAACTCTTCAGCTTAAAAATACAAAAACAAAAAGCACTGATTAATAACACAACTCACTAGGCATGTACACAAGCAACAATAAAATACTCCCTTAGGTATTTTCTGAAATGAACGATGGAATTCCATCTTTTGGTGGAATTCCATCTTTGTGATTTCCTGGGCCATCTCATACACGCAATAATGTTTGTTTAGGATATCTGTAATCTGGTAAAATAATTTTTGAGTACCATAATTAGTTCTCATTTTTCGTTTTGGAAACTGCTCGTGCCTCAGGTTGTAACTTGTTTGCTTGGGTAGGTACGTCTCGTGAAAGATGTCAGGATCAATGTTAATTTGTGTATGAATTGAAATCGCCATCTTTAGACAAAAAAGGTTATCTACCGTAAGTATTTTATGTTTATTGAAACCGGGGCAAATTATCAATTAGCCGAACCGCGCGTTTTTGTAATGTAAGTGATTGCTTAATATTATTTCCTGTGGTTGTCCCCCACACCAATAAACAGTAATAAAGCCTCGAGTGAATCATGGATGTATAGATTTGTCGTTTTAACCAGTTTGGAAGAAGTTGTCTGCACCTAAAAAGTAAACCAATGGATCTAGAAATCTCCTTTCGGAGACCGTTAACTTGGGCAGCCCAATACAAATTTTCGTGGAAACGAACACCAAGACATTTTTAAGATTCTACGCGTTCAATAATGGAGTTTTTAAAGGATATATTAATTGCGTTAGTAATGGGTTTGTTTTTTGTTCTAAAACAGTAAGAAATATAAGAAACAATATAAGAACCACATAAGAAACTTGTGAGAAGTTTCTTATAGTAAAAATTGGCAGCTGGCATTTCTATGCTGGTGATCAAATTGTCATCAATCCGAATTGCAATGTATGAGAAATTGTTGGTTTTCATGGCGCTTTTGTATTCGGCACTACGATTAATCTTGTGTCACGTGGTCACGTGACGTCGCTGGATTTCAAGCCATGCTGTCAAATAATGTCACGTCACGTGGCCCCGTGGCGTGAGTCCAGGATTACTCACCGCATTACGTCAGCAGAGAGATTCAGAACGTCAATTTCCCCCTCTCTTCTCCAACGTTTCGTCTGCTCCTTCCTCCCCGGCATTCTTTTTCCCCTCGCCCTACCTTCTTGAGTTGCAGCCTTGGAATATAGATGTAATGGCGTTGTTGACACGGTGACGTCGCATATATGCCATAACTGAAGCCCATTTATACAGAAAAGTAGCTACCACATCCTTTGAAGGAATGCCGCCTGCTATCTTGGGCCAAACCAGGCGGCGCTACTTCGTCGACGCACAGTGAACGTAAACCAAGCAACATAAAAGATAAAAGGTGTGAGCGTCAGAGGAGGAGGAAGGAAT
>JAZHYW010011426.1:0-41277 GCA_037355805.1 Ixodes ricinus | reverse complement strand
GCCAGTGCCGGCGAGGGCACCGGGGACCGCGAGAACCGAGGCGTATGTCGCCGGCACTCCCCTCCGCTCCTGCAGCTCCTGCAACTGGTCCACCTTTCCCTGGAGGTGGGCCACCTCCATGGAAACGAGCGTCAACGCGTCGCCTATCCCATTCACATTTTTGTTCAAGTCAGTCCAGGATTCATGCGACAAGCTCTTGGCGTGCCGCTTCATCAGGGTGATCAAGGAGTCCTTCAGCGCCGCGTAATGCCTGAGCGCGGACGCCACGACAGGATTTACATCGGGCGTGGCGTCCAACAGCGAAGGCGTCGTGGCCGACTCGTTCTGGGATTCGCCATCCGGTGGTGCTGAGGCTACTTCACTCATTTCGGTTGTCAAAATTTAAGTATTCTTTTGTTCTGAGCGTCAGCTTTATCACTCTGGGCGAAAATCGTAGCGAGGGGACGAAAAGGGCAGATGGAATGCGCGATTTCTCGGACAACACTCCTGGTCAGTGACAAAGAGAAAGACGAAGTACACTGATTCTATGCAGATTGTTCATTCTAAGTTAATTTTACGATTACAAATATTAAATCTCGATGGTCTAAGCTTAAGGCTGTTGTCTGATCGTTGTTATTTATCCGAGTTTAAGTTTTCGAGCCTTGTTTTTACATCCATGTAGTGATTGACACTCGGGTTACCACCGTCTAAGGCAATCATCAAAACAGGTGAAAATAATGAATTATATCGATTCTTCTCGCAAAGCAAAGGTATCTTCGGAATCGCTAATGATTCCGCAACCAGATAGGGTAGTTTAAATAAATGTACAGACAGAATTTTATAGCCTAGAGGTGAAAAATCGTAGATCTCTTTCTGCTTACTGGGAGGTCGCGTCTTCTTCCTTCTTCTCAGTAGATAGGAACATTTGATAAGGCGAGGCTTTGCTAAAAAAAATGAAAAAGAAAAGTGCCTCAATCGGTACCGCCTCGAGGGCATACCCGATTTAAAGCCAATATGACATAAAAAAATTGGGTGATAGAGTTCACCAAATATAAATTTAGAGAATAAATGCCGATTGATGGAATGGAAATGAATAAAAAATTGGTGTAAGAGGAAGTAACGGAACCACCGAAAGGGAAAGGCCTAATCAGCGTGGTAGATTTATTTTTGTCCTTTTTCCCCCTTTTCTTGAAGTTTACCTCTACCTTAAGTTTACCTTAAACTTAAAAAAAGGTAAAAAAATGAATGAATAATAATAATATATTACAAATTATGATGCAAAAACATATTAACAATAAAAGGTGAGTAAATCCGAGGTAGTTGGCGTGTTAAAATCCTGATTTCTTCTATCGTTCTTTCTTCTCTTCTTTTCTTCACTTTCCCTCAAATTCTTTTCTTCTCTTCTTCGTTCTTCCTCCTCCGTGTTGAGATGCTCTGTTGGTCGTTCTTTCTTCTCTCTCTTGCCTGAATATGGTCAGTTGGGCCTGTTTTCCTGCAGCAAGAATATAACTATCCCCCCCTTTCATCCCAAAGAATGAAGTCTTTCTATAATAGATTCTTTTATTTCACTACTGTTTATACTTTTCTTTTCCGAAATTGTTTTTTTTTTCAGTGCATAGGAGTTTTCTTTCGTTTTATTTATCAAGAGAGAAATCCTCCTCCCTCCTTTCCCTTTTTCTTTTTGTCAAAACTTTAAATTTACCGTGGTTTGTCCTCATCTTTGTTGACTCTCTCAGGTGTTTTATCGCTGATTTATAAAGTTTCTGAATAGTATATTACTCATTCTCGGCCTCCAGCGCACCCAACGTGCATCTTGACCTTTTTCATATGTTTTAAACTATTTTAAATTATTCATATATATATATATATATATATATATATATATATATATATATATATATATATATATATATATAGTTATTTTTTTGTTGTTCATGTCAAAGTACTCTTTTTTCATTTTATTAGTAATCCTTCCACATTTTGGGCTCCTTTTATTTCTCTTCTCATATTACTGCTATTTTCGCTTTTGTTCCTTCTCTCACTTCCATTTTTTTAATTCCTTTTTTCCTTATTTTCTTTTTTCCCTTTCCTTTTTTGTGAACGGTCATTGTGTCATCTCTTTTCTGTTTTCTATCCGATCTGTGCTACCCGACCTTAGATCGGGCGGGGGCTGGCACATCCCAGGGCCGTACCTAGCCCCCAGTGGGCCTTCTCAGAGCCCACCAGCTCCAGATCCTTCCCCTTTTTGTTGGCTGATAGGGGGAATTTCCGAGTCCTTTGGATCTTGTCTTTAGTTTGCCGTTCTTGTTGACAGAAAGGGGGTTCCAAGCCCCCTCTCCCCTAGTCGTTTATGACGGGACCTTTGTTGGTTCTTTTACAGTGAACTTTCCCATTCGTGCAGTTTTGACTGCTCTCTGTGGCATCGTGTTCGGTTGGGGCCGACGCCTCCCAGGCTTGCGTCTGGCCCCCGGATGGGATACTCCTGGTCCCAACCCGCCACTAGGTCATTCCCCTTTGTAGTTTTTGTTGTTTCTTAGGGGTTCTCACGATCTTTTGTCGAGTTTCTTGTTGATGTTTTGGGATTAAGGGGGAACCTGGCCCCCTCTCCCTTAACAGTCGTTCTTCTTTCAAGTTTGGTTTCATTTTCTTGAATAACGTCTTTCTGCGTTTTTAGAGCCAAAAGCTCAACCATATCTGTGAGGAGTTTCATAAATGTTTCATTTTTACATATTTTCTCTTTTTTTACATTGAAATCCGGATTTCCATGTGTTTAGTTTAGTACGTATGTTTGCTGTAAGCGGACATTCTGAATTCTAGTGTTTAAATTCTATTGTTAGTTTTCCACATGGACATGTGGAATCGTTTGTTTTGCCAAATTTCAAGAAATAGTATGGAAAGCGTCCATGGTTCGTAAAAATTTGTGTTTGAAAGTAATTAGTTGGGAAGTACTCTGGAATCGAATCAACTGAGGGAATCTATACATATAGGAAAGTATCTTTTCCCATCTCTTTCCGCAGTTTATTCCAATCTTTGTATTGTTTTGCTCATTAAACTTTGTTTTATATATCTTTTCAAGAGTAAACAAGTCATTTGTTTTCAGTTTTTCCGAGCATCATTACCCAATTTGTCTGCTATCTCGTTGCCATAGTTGTTTGTATGGCTTTTAGTATGAAATAGGAAGACCTCTTGCCTGACTTTTACATCATTTAGTATTTCTTTAATATTATTTATTTGAACATTATTATTTATTGGATTTGATATTGATTGTAAAGATGATTTACTATCTGAAATTATGCCGATTTTATATCGTTCCTTTAGAGAGCTTACATACAAAAGAGCATGTTTTATAGCTAATACTTCTGCATCATATATAGTTGCGTTTTCTGATAGTCTAAATTTTTCAAAATGTAATATTTGTGAATTTGGTTTTACGCTATGTAGGCCGGTCCTAGTGTTGTATTACTTACCGATCCATCTGTATATATTTCTATATCTAAATTTAAGTTCACTTTTTAATCTTGAATTTCTGTAAATGGGTATCCTATCTGTTTCGATGGGTGAATTGTTTTCATATCAGTTGGATACTCTAATTCCTTTATTGTAATGCATTTTCCATTAATTTCCTGATCAATTTGAACATAGCTATTTCTTTTTCTAATACTAGGTGTATTGGAATGAGATTGGCTAATATGCTTAGGTTGATGTTACTAACTGTACGAAATGCCATTGTTAACTTTAGCATTGAAATTCTCTGAATTGCATTGAGTTTTCTTTTTTTGATGTGAGTTAAACTCTTTTTGTAGTATACTGGTCCTCCGTAAGTTATTATTTTCTCTATGGATCTTAAGTAATGTTTGCGAAAATTCTGAGGGTTATATCCCCAATTATGGCTGGAAAAGTTTGCTAGGGCATGTGTAACTTGCGTTACCTTTTTTCTTAAGTATGTAAGGTGCGGTAGAAAAGAGAGACCGCTGTCGAACATTACTCCAAGTATTTTCAATTCTTTAAAATTTCTAATAGTTTTCTCTTCTAATTTTACTATTGGTGGTCTCTTTTGGTAGTCTGGTCCTAACAGTAAGAACTGAGATTTTTGAGGATTAAAGTTGATTTTATTGTCTTTACACCATATAATTTTTTGCCCATGATTTGTTTTGTTAAAAATTTTATTTATCTTCTTGTCTTGCCTGTCACAAGAATTAGTAGGTCGTCTGCAAGTGCTTGGATGTGTGTCTTTTCCGGAAATGCTTCATTTAATAGAGTTGACATTACTACGTTCCACTTCAGTGGACTTAAAGAAGAGCCCTGAGGGCATCCAATGACATTATCTTTGTAATGTGTTTTGTGTTTAAATTATATTCTAGATCTATTTGTCAAAACTTCTTTTAGAAGAAAGTATAGGTTTTTTCGGCAGTTTAATCATTTTAAAGTACAAAAAGAACTGGGCCTCATATTGAATTGAAAGCATTTGAGATATCTAGTGAAATGAGAATACATTTTTTTCTTTTCTTTTCGATATGTTTCTATTTTTTTCTTTCAGGTGATATAGCGTTGTCGTTGCGGATTAACCATGGGTTAATCCATATTGTAGTTGGTGTAATAAGTGATTGTGATTTAGAAAATGATTAATTCTATTATTAAGATGTTTTTCCAAATTTTTTTTAAATATTGATGAAATACATATGGGTCTATAATTTCTTGGTTCATTCTTATATTGTTCTTTCTTTGGTAACAAGATTACTTGCGATTTTTCCAGATGTCTGGGTAGAATGTATGTTCCAAACAAGCATTAAACATTTTTAAAATTATGATGGGGTGACTCTTAAAGATTGCTTTACCATTGATGTTTTGAGCTGGTCTGATTCCGGAGCTGTTCGTGAAGCCAGCTGGTTTACCACTGTGTCTATCTCTGTGTAAGTAAATGCTAAATCATAATTTCCCGTTTGGTTTTCTTCTATACTGCTTATTATGGTTTTTTGGTGTTCTGTGTATTCCTCTGGTTGATCCTCTGGAAAATGAAAATGTAAAATTAGGTTTATTGATTCTTCTAGCGATTTTAATTCGTGTCCACCTGGGCCCTTGATGGGTGGAATCACCACTGTAGGGTTTATTTTGTTTACCGCTATTTTGTATGGTAGGCTGAATATATTACTTCTCGTAACTTCCGTGCAAAAATTGTGCCAAGACGATTCTTTCGCTTCTCTTATATGTTTTTTATATTCGTAAATTGCATTTTTATATCATGCTTTGTGTTCATTTCATGTGCTATTTGAGAACTTTTGATATCTTCTACGTAAGGCTCCTGTTTTTCCCTCTCAATTTCTAAATCTGTATTCCACCAGATAAGGCTTTTCAAATTGTTCTTCACTTTTTGCTTAAGTTCACTATTAGTTGATTAATCTTTTTGTATAGATGATCTATTATATCTGATAACTGTTCCTTGGTTCTGATTGATATTTCTTTTAGTGAGACCATCTAAGGATTATTTCTACTATATTCGATAAATTTTATTTCGCCTTTAGCTGTTAACTTCTCTGTTCTGTTGTTTGGTCTCAGTAACAAGATGTTAATACATATTTGTGATCACTTTCAGTATGTAGATCTAATATTTCCCATTTATTTATTTCACAAAAGAGTGTTGCATTTGTTAATGTGAGATCTATGTAACTTCTACTTGTGGGTGATACGTAAGTAGGTCCTTGGTCTTTATCATTTGAAGGGCAACTCCGCTTCATTTTTGGTTTAAAAAAACCAATGCAGTCCTCTTCAGTATCGCCTAGGAAGACCACACGTCAAATATTACGACACAGTTCTGTTTTATTGTTTCTTAAACGGTCCGGCGAACTTTACAACTCGCCAAGTTGCCGAAATCGGCTGACTCGAGCGGGCGAATTCAGGCGCAAACAAGCGCAGTCAAGGCTACGGCATGGGCGGAGCCAACATTGAGCTAAACGTCATCACCATGGCCCCCTTTTGCTTCTTTTTATTTCTCCGAGCGAGCGTAGCGCATGACGTCAGCAACGTTGCCTCTCGGCGCTCAGCGGTGTCCACGTGATTGGAGTAACGCGCCTGCGCGGAGCGCTTCTTGGGAGCCGTCCGGCCGCCTGCCGTGGTCCCGCCGTTACCACCGTCTTCCGCGTCACAACCACCGTCGTCGTCTCACCGTTTGTGATTATTGTCTCTCGGAGTTTCATCCACACTACGGACACCACGTGCGCAGACTTATGCCGCAGTTGTGCAGACGTCCTCGAATGCCGTAGACACCAAAATGTGGCGAAGAGTGTGATGCGGACGACACTCGTGCCTGCCACACGCCCTCCACGATCCCGCCTGTCGTTGGGCCGAGGATTACGTGCCATCTTGTACCACGTGATGGCCATGTACTTGGCGGCCCGAGGCCAATGTTACCGGACGAAGCCGAAGTTTCGGTTTCGATTTCCGCTCGTGTTTAAAATGAGATTTAAAAATATATATCCCATTTTTCGCGAAGCAAACGACGTAGTGTCTTTCACTAGGACTTTTTAATTCGAAATCACTTATTATCCCGAAATCTTGGGAATTGAGCGGAGTTGCCCTTTAAGATATAAACACCATGTTTTATTATAAACTGTGCTAGTTTGTCTCCCTGTGTATCTGAAACATCTCCGTCCATGCTTGATGTTTTCCATTAAAGTCATCTAAGACTGTTGTTGGTATATCATTATTTAAATTTAAAATGTTTTCTAATTTATCTAATGTCTGATCTATGTCATCGTTTGGTGGTTTGTACACGTTTATTATTCTGAATCTAACATTTTTGGTTGTTACTTTTATTGAAATTATATCTCTTGTTACTTGTTCTGGAAATATGTCCCAGTTGCTCTCTCTAATAACCATGGCTACTCTTGCTTTTTCTTTATTTTGAATCATAATGTCTGTTAAATTAAATCCCAATATTTTGTTTTTATAGTAGTAAGGTTCTTGTAATGCTATTATATTTGGTCGAATTTTGTGTATTGTTATTTTTTAATGTTCAATTGCTGAGTACGAATGGTTTGTATTAATCTGTAAATTTTTTATGGAATCAGCCATGTTTATTTTTGGAGAAACGTATGGTGAAATCTTTTAATGATAGTTAATTTTGTTTCGCAACCCAAATGGCCGAAGCGAGAGCAGGTCTTGCAGAAGAGAACATGAGAGTTCTCTTGAAAGGGGCATGAAGACCAGTCCAGTCAAATCTTTCCTTTCTTTTTTAGTTCCAAGACATTGTAAGGCTAAGTTCCACAATGACTGTGGCAGAGCCATTCTTGTTCTGGAAGGTTCCCACATTTTGTATGTCATCTGATGTTCCCGAAAGTTTATTTTGTTCCATGATTTTTTCCTTCAGTCCTGAGTCTTCGTTGATTACACCGGTTATTCTTATTTTAGGATTTCCTTCAAAGGGCTTTTTTGCCTAAAGTTATTTTTGTAATTGTCTGTTTTTTCTGATTGTTTTCTCCAACTTGGAGATTCCTTCCCTCGAAGTGCTTAGTATAACCGCCCCTCCCTTGACGGGACGGGATTAGGGATATGCGAGTCCCAACTCCTCTAACAGAACAACTGACATTAATGTTGTCTGTACCTGGACAATTTCTTTCCCTCTTTGTGTTTTTTTTTTAACAGAAGAGCTGCATTCTTGGGCTTGCTCCTCCTGCTTTCCAGTGTGTCTGTCTCGTTTTCGTTGTTTTGTTGGTTTGTCATGTTTTTAGATTTTTGTTGGAGAGCATCTGCATAGGTCCTGGTCGGCTGGAGAGCTTACTCATCCAGCCTTCCCCGGAGGTATGCGTTCTCCTCAGTCAACTTTATTGCGATGTTTGTGATGTTCTGCACACGCGATGCGAGCACCTTCAGCTGTTCTTTGCTGAGTGTGGCCGCGATCGGTAGCCACTGATGTCAAGTATTCCAATAGACCATTTTCTATATTACCCAAGCATCAAGGAGAATGCAGGGATTGGTGTTCCACGCGCCACACGCGCACGCCTTCCCCGTATAAAAGATTCGAAGTAAATAACCAAAATAAAGCGTTGACGAACGCACGTGCAAGATGCCATTTGTTTTAAGTATTTGCTTTAGAAAAGTTACTACTGCTGAGGCCAGCACGTGCAGCGCGTGGAACACCAATTCCTGCATTCTCCTTGATGCTTGGGTAATATAGCAAAAGGTCTATTGGGCTGACCCCAAATGGACCCGGAAGTTTTCTTCTTGGGAGCTCATCGGCCCACTTTCCGGAGCCGATCCGAACGTGTCCCCCTCAGAGCTGGGCCTTTCTGGTGCAATTGTTTTGATTATTTCCGTTGTTTCGCTTTCTTTTGTTTTCTTATTGTCTGTTTCCTCTGCTGTTACCAATTTTCTTTTTTCTGTTTTTGAACTTTTCTTTTTGTCTTTCTTCTTCTTTCGGTTTAAACTCTCCATAGACTCATATGTTTGTTCTGAAGAGCTATTTCTTTCTTCATTTTCCTCGTCAGCCCCGCAGGGTGCACCTGTGAAAGCAGGTGTTTGGAGAGTGGCGTCTCCACGGACCCCGAGCCATGCGGGTTCGCCCGCTCACGTCTGGCTGTGCGTGGCTTTCCCGTGTCCGGGGAAAAGGGCATCCTGGCGGTTGAGCCGAGCCCGGGGTATGTTTGGACCCTTCGGGGCCCCCCGGGTGAGGCAATACACCACTTCGGCCCCCGCTTCTCGTAGACGGGAGTCCTGGTAAGGCCCGGCCAGGATGATTCAGCCTAGCCGCCTTTTCTTTTACTATCCCCTCCAATCTTTCACCTTTACCTTTCATGTTTCTTTTACTTCTCTTTCATTTCTCTTACTCCTTTTTCACCTCTTTGGCGGCAAGGGCTAACCTTGGGTGGCAATGGACCTCTGTCTTGACCCACATTTGGGTATAGTTTCCCGGCAGCACTGCTAGCGTAACGTCTCCAGCCAAGCCCTTCTTGTTATGGTGCGTTACCTAACCCCTTGTTGGGCTTGGTGGTGGGTGGTGCACCGCGTATTCCGAACACTCTTTGCCCTCTTATGGCGCCCCACCCCTCCAAACCCCGTTCAGGGTACGCCTTTTAAAAGGCGCTGCCCTGAACAAAAAACCATCGACAAAGAATGTGACGTAGAATTATTTACGAAGTTTTTCATCATTCATTCGCTGGATGAATAAAAACCTGTTTCAAAGCACTCACCTTTTATTGTAGCAAAGGTGCTAGAAAACCTTGTAGGGTTTTCCTACAAGGCTAAAAAGCAGCACACTGGAGACCTCCTCGTGGTGGTGAACACAAAATAACAAAGTGACGCACTCCTTAAACTGACTACCATCGTTGACGTGAAGGTGTCGGTGAACCCTCATCACACGCTAAATACTGTCCGTGGAGTCCTCTCTGAGGACGACTTCTTGCACACCAGTGAGGAAGAACTCCTCGAGGGACTCCAAGGTGCCGGTGTCGTCGCCGTAAAGCGCATTATGTTTAAGAAAGATGGCGAACAAATCCCTTCGAGACATGTCATACTGACTTTTGAAAGGCACACTCTCCCTGTGACAATCAAGGCAGGATACTTGAACTGCCGCATCCGCCCTTACGTCCCCAACCCCCAGCGGTGCTTCCGTTGCCAGCGTTTTGGTCATGGAACACGCAGCAGTCGAGGGAAGGAGACGTGTGCGAAGTGCGGTAGTCAAGGTCACGTTTCCGATACCTGCGAGGCGGCTGTGGCCCACTGCGCTAATTGCGGCGGACCACATCCTGCTTATTATCGTGCATGTCCCTCTTGGAAGCTAGAAAAGGACATCCTTACCATCAAAGTAAAGGAAAACATACCGTACCCAGAAGCCCAGAAGCGGTTCTCCTTTTTGTCTAAGGGACGTTTTGCCGAGGTGGTGCGTAGGGCCCTGCACCACGCTCGGAGTCGAGGGCCACCCAGGTCTCTCCCGAGATCTTGGCGGCCGACTTCAGGGCCCCAGTTCCGCGACAGGGGCAGCAGCTGCTTCCTCCAGTCCCTGGTGGTAGCACGCGTGCTGCTCCTCTTTCAAAGGACAGGCCGGCAGCAGCCGCGCCTTCCCCTCTTCTAGGTCCCCTGGGGAGACGGAGCGAGCTTCTCGCTCTTGCTCGCTAGAGAGGGCCCCTCTACTGAAGGAGCAGCATGGGGCCCATGCAGCTCCGAAGAAAGCAGGGGACCATTCGAGCTCGGGCGACCCGTCGCCCAGTTTGTCTGCAACTCTTCCAGCCGGTCGTGGTCGGGGTATGCCCCCCGCGCACCTGGCCGGACTAGTGCTGTTCTAAAAGCAACGGACACCTCTCAGGAGGTGGAGTTGTGAACAGATGCTGAGAATCTGTCCACTCCTGGGTCCGACCAGGACAGTATGGAGTAGGAAACGCCCTCCCGTAGACATAAAAATAGTAAGAAACCTGTAGTCCCACCCAAATGATCATCCCAATGCCTTCCACCTAGTTTGTGTTGACTCTACAGTCTTACTTATTTTACTACGTTTATTTTTCAGTTGCATATTTACATGCCTTTTATAGATGACTAAGTTACATTTTATGCAATGGAACTGTCGCGGTATTTTAAGAAATATTGATGATGTCAATTATTTCATGGATCAGCTTCGGCCCATCGCTCCTGCCTTGCAAGAAACCCATCTTCATTCTAATTCTTTTAACATTTTAAGACATCATCAGGTTTTTTAGAAAAGATCGCCCCTCTTCCACCCCTTCTGGTGGTGTCGCAGTGGTAGTGCAGACTGGAGTTGCTTGCTCTCAAGTCCCCCTCTGCACGCCACTGGAAGCTGTTGCAGTACGTCTCCTTCTGGACCGCCTTGTAACAATTGTTTCTTTATACTTGCCACCAAACGTTCCTTTAAACCCTCAAGAGCTGCAGGGACTTATAGAACAGCTCCCACAACCTTTTTTAATTTTGGGGGATTTTAACGCTCATCATCCCATGTAGGGTAGTACCCGCCAAGACTCCCGTGCTGGCGTGATTGAACGTCTTTTATTGTCTTCGGGGTTGTGCCTTCTTAACGGGAAAGAGCCAACTTTTTTTAGTGCGGCACACAACTCATTCACATCAATTGATCTTTCTATTGCTTCACCTTCATTACTTCCTTGCTTCTCCTGGAAGGTTCTTCACAACCCTTTTGGAAGTGATCATTATCCAGTTGTTCTAGAGAGTACCGTTCCATTGCCTAATCTTTTAAAGCGGGTCCCTAGGCGGAAGTTAGACAAGGCAGACTGGGCGCTTTTTTAATTTTCACTCC
The DNA here is from genome assembly GCA_037355805.1 of Ixodes ricinus. NCBI lineage: Eukaryota > Metazoa > Arthropoda > Arachnida > Ixodida > Ixodidae > Ixodes > Ixodes ricinus. Next base: position 30,047 of record JAZHYW010011426.1, on the reverse strand, counting down.
ACTTTAGATCCTGCGCTTCTTTCTTCTATGTCCCCTGAGAACGCTACACTTCATGTTACTGAGCAGATACTAAAGGCTGCTCAGCAGTCCATTCCACAAACGTCTGGTAATATACCAAGAAAATGTAAACCATGGTGGAATAAGGAGTGTGCCACAACCCGGGCGGACCAAAATAGGGCGTGGGGCAGATTTCGCACATACCCCATTTCAAGCAACCTTGTTGAGTTCAAGCGACGAAAAGCCAAGGCTCGTTGGACTAGGAAGCAGGCGAAGCGGCTGTCGTGGATGAAGTATCTTCTTTAAACAGCTTTGTCCCGGCCAAAGAGGCCTGGGACAGATATCGGAAAGTAAACGGAGAATATAGGTGCTTTACTATTCCAACGTTTAACGCTCCTTCTTCATCGCTAAGAGACATTGGTAACATACTCGGGGAACATTTTTATAATACATCTAGTTCGGCCAACTACAGTGTTACCTTCGCACAGATGAAAGCTCGTGCGGAGCGACAAAAGCTTGTCTTGTCGGGAGGAAACTCAGCACCCTATAACCAACCATTTACGCGATGCGAGCTTGAGATGGCTCTTAATGTGACAAAGCTCTCTGCCCCTGGTCCTGATGGAATTCATTATGAAATGCTGCGTCGCATTTCTCCAGAATCCTTTGAAAACCTTCTCCTGTTTGTTAATCTTTTGTAGGAAAAGGCATGTTTTCCTCAGGCCTGGAAACACGCACATATCATCCCCCTTCTAAAGCCTCACAAAGACCCCTCACAACCATGAAGCTACCGTCCAATTACGCTGACAAGCTGCCTTGGGAAAACATATGAAAGGCTTATAAACAGGCGACTGGTGTACATGTTAGAAAGCCAGAGGGTCTTCGATAACAATCAATGTGGATTCCGCCAAGGTCGATCTACCCTTGACCACTTAGTTCGCCTGGAAACTGTTATACGTGAGGGATTTGTAAACAGGCAGCACTGTGTTGCGGTTTTTTTCGACTTAGAAAGGGCATACGACACAGCATGGAGGTATGGGATTCTCCGAAACCTGTATGCCTGTAATATCCGTGGCCGCTTGCTGCGAAGCATAAAGGAATATCTGACGGACAGGACTTTGGAAGTTCGTCTCGGCTCAGTCCTATCTGACACCTTTGTTCAAGAAAACGGAGTCCCTCAAGGGGGTGTTTTAAGTGTGACTTTGTTTTTGCTAACAATGAATTCACTCGCACAACTGCTGCCACCTTCTATCTCATATTCTCTTTATGCTGAGGAGATACAGATTTCATCATCGTCTTGTAACCTTTCTAGTTGTGAGCGTCAGTTGCAGTTAGCCATAAACAAACTGTCCAAGTGGGCTGACGAAAACGGGTTCAAGTTCTCTGCTTCAAAAACGGTCTGTGTGCCTTTTTCTTTGCGCCGCGGGTTGTATTTGGATTCATCCCTGCAATTAAATGGAACCCCTATCCCTGTTAGAAAGGAGCACCGATTTCTTGGTGTAATATTTGATAGAAAGCTTAATTTCATTTCCCACCTTAAAGCGCTGAAGCAAAAATGCCTTCAGTTGGCAAACCTTTTGAAAGTTTTATCTCACAAGTCTTGGGGGTCTGATAGAAAATGTATCCTGCAGCTATGCAACGCTCTTGTACGGTCTCGTCTTGACTACGGTGCAGTAGTGTATGGATCGGCTCGGCCCTCTGCCCTTAAGATGTTGGACCCAGTTCTCCATCTCGGCTTGCGACTGGCAACAGGAGCTTTCCGGACGTCCCCCGTCCTCAGTTTGTATGCTGAATCCAATGAGCTGTCCCTGAACAAACAACGCACATATCTCAGTCTTACATATGCTTACAAGATTCTGGCCGACCCTCAGCATCCGACTTACTCTTCACTCGCGAGGTCAAGGTTCTTTCGCCTTTTTGAAAATAAACCAAGTATTGTAACACCGTTAAGCTTCCGCATTGAACATCTTCGCTCTTCGCTGTACCTTTCTTTGGACCAGGTCGGCCTCGTTCGGAAAGTCAACGGTATTCCACCTTGGAAAACACAGCGGGTTGAAGTCAACTGGTCTCTTGCAAAGTTCAACAAGCACGGTATCTCCCATGCTGTTATTAAGCAAGAGTTTGGTGAACTGGAAAATAAGTATGATCCCAGGCAGCACCAACTGTCTGGCCAGTCTCTGGCCAGTCATCCTCTGGCCGTTCATTTTTGTCTGGCCATCCTCTGGCCAGGGATGTTCCTAAGATGCTCCTACATGGTCATTTGGCCAAGTAAAAGTAGAACGGCCAAACTCTGGCCGAAGAGTGGCCGAAATGTGGCCGAACACTCAGAATGTGACCGGCCAAAGGACGGCCAGCTTGTGGCCGTTGATTGGTTGGTTTCAATTGGCCATCCTCTGGCCACTCAGCCCTAGCCACAGTTAAGCCGTTCAACTCTGGCCAGATTGAGGCCATTCAGCTTTGGCCAAATGAAGGCCGTTCAGCTTTGGCCAGATGAAGGCCATCCATCTCTGGCCGAATTAAGGCCGCTCACCTTTGGCCAGATTGAGGCCATTCAGCTTTGGCCAGATTAAGGCCGTCCTACTCTGGCCAAATTAAGGCCGCTCACCTTTGGCCAGATTGAGGCTGTTCAGCTTTGGCCAGATTAAGGCCATCCTACTCTGGCCGAATTAGGGCCGCTCACTTTTGGCCAGATTGAGGCCGTTCAGCATTGGCCAGGTTATGGCTGTTCAACTATGGCCAAAGTAAGGCCGTTCTATTTCGGCCAGAAGCAGGCTGTTGAACTTTTGCCAGAGTCTGGCCATTGAACTTTTGCGGGTCAGGCCGATTTGATAAACAAAACCATGCATATAGGCTATTCAATTGAGACCAGGCTCGGGTCCTTCAACTTTGACCAGAGTCCAGACATCTAAAGGCCTGGACTCTGGTCAAAGTTTAACAACCATCTTGGCTAAAGAATAGCTATGCATTTTTAGCCAGAGCCAGTTCTTTCAAAAGGGAGCCCAGGAATAATGCTAAAAAAACTGCTTTGATACATATACTTCTTTCCTTTATTTTTTTCTGTGTATGCTCTATTTCTTGCTTGCCCTACGGAGACTGCGTCCTCCGTCACGGTCATTAGATGCGTAAATCCATATCTTGGCGACGGACGCCACAGTTGCCTTGTCTGCCTCTTCGAACTTGGGCTTCAGTGCAGCTGAAAAAAATTAAAATGATATGCATCGGTCAGATATGCAAAAAAAAACTATCAAGTGAGCAAATCATTCATAACAATTATTGCCTGCAGGACATGGAATACAGTCAAACCCGTTTCTATCGAACTCGCAAAAAACCGTCTACCAGTTCGATATAGCGGGTAATTTGACAACAAACAAGCACACCACATTTAGAAAAGTCGACGTGGCCACGCGGGAGAAAAAGACAGCTTGCTCTGCGAGCTGGCTTTCCCCAACACAGATGGCCGCGTTGGGGGAAACCTAACTTGCAGTGCAAAACGGCGCTCTTGGCAGTTCGGGCAGGCCGGTCGACGCGGCTGCCCGGAAGAAAAAAGGCAGCTTGCTTTGCGAGCTGACTTTCCCCCAACGCACCCGCCTGCATTGGGGGAAAGCTAACTTCTGGGCGCAATTTTGCGCTGCTTGAAGTTTGATATATCGGTAGCGGCTGCTATTTTTGTTCGATGTAACCGTAGTTTTTGCTATATATTATCACTGCAACATTACTGTGCACAAAAACTGTTCGATATAAGGAATAATTTGATGTAAACGGGTTCGATATGGTCGGGTTTGACTGTATTTATGTCAAAGACAAATTCACATTATACCGTAGGCAAATCAATCATATACTACAATAATGGTAAAACATGAGTACAAACATCCTGATTGCTTGCTAAGTTCAATGCATCCAGGTGTGTGCAATAGCATTATTTAAATTCATATGCTGCTACAATAGTTTTATGTTATCAGTAAATCAACTAAAAAGCCCTGTTCGCATGTAGGACAGTAAGAGGTATATATAAATGTTGGAAAACTATTCCACTCTGTAAGAAAAGCATAGTCTTGGGAACCTTTCAAAACATGATTGTGGCACCATTTTAGGCGGAATGAGGTTATTTGCCTTTGGACTCTTTTCCCTAAAATTGTGCCAGTGTTTAACAATTATTAATTACTATATTGTTATGTCATTTTCAACAGCACTTTCAGTTGAGTTCTAACCCATCAGAAATTAGAAATGGTGAAACCGAAGGGCAAGAAGACCGAACATGCAGTCGTATATGATTGTGGTAGAAAAAAGTAAAAACGTTGAAGTGTTTTGAGGAATTAGACAGCAAGGTTATGGTCTACCTCGAATGAATGCCACATTTCCCCCTATAGATGAGCAATTTAGCCAGTGCAGAACGACTGCTAGTCTGGGGTATTTAACATGCATCATGCAGTAGTGCTTAGATGTCTTTCTTTAAGATGTGACTTCATGATGTGCACATGCATAAAATGAGAATGTGAATACCACTTTCCATACATACAAAGAGATAAGGTAACACCCGAAACCAAACGCGACTTCACTATGGATTTTCTGCGTGAATCTCCCAATGATTTCAGGGTAAGTTCTAGTGCCGTGTTTGATAATCCCTGGACAATCGAAATTCGTAAGGGCAAAACAATCGGGATCTCATGTTAAGAACCTAGTGGAACCTACCCAGAACAAGCGCCAGGATGTTGCCCTGCAAGCTGAAGGCCTCCTTGGTTCCTTGCGATCCTGCCCAGCTGCAGGATCCTGCCCAGCTGCAGGATGCAGCCACAGAATTCCCTACCAGCTGTGTAAGGACGAGCCTGGTTGCCACCTTATGATTATTTCCGCCATTCTGGCGGAAATATGCTGCCTAATGAAGCAGAAAAAAGAACATGGTGAAGTCAGATTACACACTCAATGCACTGGAAGCATATAAGTTCTGCCTTGAACCAAAGAGCACATATGATTTAACCAAAATAACAATTTATCTCAAATTCAGAAATAAAAGTAGCTGAAAATCTTGAGTCCTAATGTGCATGAAACGACTTTCTGACATTGGCCAAATAAGTGTGGCAGTTGCTTTCTGTCACTTTTTCAATGAAGATCAGAAAACAATTAATACCCTAGTGGGCTAGTTTTTCCATAAAACATAAAATGGATGGAAACGTGTGGTGTGCCTCAACTCTACACCACTTTCAGGGTCATTGGCATTGTGACGTGCAGCCTGGGCAGACCAGGGGACCCGGAGATATCTGGCTTTGCCGAGCGCTGAAGTTCACGCTCGGCAATCGCCGATCAGTAGCAAAGCGGCAGCGGTGAGAGAATGCTTTCGTTGACTCCGGGTAGATGGCCAAAACTTTGTGTATTAGATGCCAAGAATATGTGGCTTCCAAAGCACTTACGTACATTTGACCGAAAACATTCAGAAAAGGTTAGCTTTATATACAGGTGTATAATTGCTCAAGGTGCAAACTCAATACACTGCACCTGACGCGAAGTGACGCCGCAGGGAAATAGTCTATTTTTTGGCAGTTATGCAGCGCTCTTGAAACATTTTAAGGAAACAGGGCGTGTTTCGTCGTACTTGTCCTGAGGTAAACAAAATAAGATTAACAAGTTCCATATTCTTTTAACGTTAAAATTGTTTCATGGCCCCTTTAAAGGGACAATGAGGACGATTTTAAATAAAGTGGGTTTTTGGACACCTGGGGACCTGGCTGCCGGTAAATTTTTTATAGAATTCTGCGACACCTATTTCTTTGCTTGCGAATAATCCAGTGATAGCGAAATTAACTCTCTGAGTGACGTCGTAAAGGAAGAGTCACTTCGCCTCCGACGTCATGCTCCGCCATCACAAAGGAGAAATGCAACGAGGGCGCGCGAATCTCGTTTTTTCTGCGCTTTCGTGATAAGTTTTGGTATTGTCAGCTTGTTCGCAGGCAAAGCAACGGGCACCACAGAATTTTATAGAAATATTGAGCGGCATGCCAGGGGCCTAAGGCATCGAAAAACACACGTAAGAAAAAGAAACTTAAAATCATCCTCATTGTTCCTTTTGAATGTGGACAAGGGGTAAAAACTGTATAGAGGTAAGCATATTTGCAACTAATCGGAAGAAAGTGTTGGCTTGCAGTTGTCAGTGGCAGCAAGGCCGTGGGAATGCTAGGTCAAAACTTGAACCTCATGTGGAGGATGGGGAGGGGGTCGGGGCTACCCAGCCTTTACGGGCGCATGGTTACTATATGGGAGGAAGAAGGAAACAGAGAAAACTAGAACCACATGGACGAGATTATCCCTTACTAACATGGCATTGAGGATATGAATCCATCACGGCACCGAATCATGAAAGTCTGGCAACCTAAGCCCAATTCGACATAAATAACAAACCCTGACAAAGTAGACCTTGCTCCTCAGTAAAGCACTGACCTTCCATCGGGACAAGGTACCGTCCTCCAAAAGCTAGTCGCCAGCCAGCGTTCAGCAGCACGGGTCAGAAACAGACCAGCCACAGGCCATCAGTAAATGGCTTGGACGATTTAGCGATAAGCTCGGAAACAATAAAGCTAGCTCTCACCGTTTCGTCGCTTGTTTTGACCGCCTTTTGGAACAGGTCGTGCTGTTTTCCCAGCGACGCCTTAAGTTGGGACACCGTGTTCTCGCGGCTCTTTCCGGTGAGGGCTTCATACTTCTCTTGATGGCATGACATGAAGTGACGTCGCACATTGTATTCCTTTGGCACAGCTACAGTCTGATGACAAATTAAACACAGCACCTTGTCTCGCGATTCCGTGAAGAAATAGGATAGTTCCCATCGCTCTTGAAAGAGCCGCTTTTCGTCTTCAACTCTCCGTTTCGCAGACGGCTTGGACAACGACATCGAGATGACTACTTGAGAGTTGACGTTGCACACTGAATCGTTGAAAAAGAACGTAACAACCTGTGCTGATCAGTGCAAATTTCGGGTGCACAACGCCACCGTCAACCGAAGATCACTATGGGCGTTGAGAGGGGGTGACCGCATTAAGGGTAAAATGCTTTTCCAAGAACTTGAAGGGAAGCATACAACGATGGCATCCAGCAGTTTCGACTGAGATAAACTTGGGTGCAAAGGATACGTGAAGTGACAATGAACACAAAAGGGAGGTTGGAAGAACCCAACGCTTTGACGAGGTTATACTCCGTTCACCCTAAGCTGACAGTGCGCTGGAAGCTACGTGTTCGCCGGACCAATCTTATCGCTTGACCTCGTTCAACGCGCAGGAGTGCGCGGAAAGGGGAGTGGTCGCATGATTCAAGGTCGACAGTTGAGTGGTCCAGCGAGCGTGCAGCTTCCACCGCATTGTCAGCTTAGGGGTGAACGGAGCATAGGAAGAAGGTGGGGTGGAATGGAGGGGGAGATTAGTTGTCCCGGATACGCCATCCGCATGTGTGAAGGTGTGGACCAGGATTATAGGAGGCTATGCTTCGATGCTCTGTGCCAAGGAATCTTGGAAGCCCTTTGCCGACGCCTCGGCTACTCCGTCCGGTCCGACTATCTTTTTTAACCAAAAGCGGCCCTCTTTCTTGCACAGACGCTATTGCATGACACCGCGCTCTACGTTTGCGTCATGTATCCTGGCACATGGTCAAAATCGAACAGCTTGGATTTTTTTTAGCAAGCTTTTTACACATTTGGGCTGAGCAAAAGTAAAAATATAAAAAAACAAATTAAATAATAAAAAAAATTCACTTATGTCCGGCTGCGCGGGCCGCAAGAAAACGCCACGCGGGCCGCGTGTTTGAGACCCCTGATATAAAAAGTTCGAAAATTCGAAATCTTTCGAACCTTTCGAACCGCTCGATTCGATCATCGAAACTTCGGTTCGAAAAAAGTTCGCGGCATCCCTATGCCTGACCGACTGAATTGTTTCAGAGTCTGTCTCAAGATCCGAGACGGGTTTCTCCCAGGGAGGTTTATCTGCCACATATACATCTGCCTCCCAACTGGACTCGTGCTAAACGTGCATGGATTGTACATCAGTGGAATCCATGGACGTTTAGAAGCAAATCAGTTTTGTTTTCATTGCCAGGTTCAAATCTTATGTACTCAAAAATTAATAAAATGTCATTGATCTCTGCAAAAATGTGTTGGCCAAATATATTTGCATGTACACGTTACAGGCATGAAGAAGTCAACAATTTTTTAAGTTTTTACAATCATGAGACTGACTTTAAAACTTCTTGTGGTGGAAAGTGCTTGTTTGGGGAATTTACATAAACAGAATATTTCTGGCTCCCCAATGCCTTTTTGAAATAGGATGCAAAAAAGTACAGATGTTAAGTGCTGTACAGTGTCGGCACACATATAAGGATATAAGGCCTATTTATAATGGAAATAAATGCAGCAAGTGCTCTGTTTCCAGATAGTGGCCAGCTTTTCGTAATATTGGTAGCCAAACAGAATTGATGCATCAGTAGCCAGCGGGTCACCTTTTGAACATCGCTGGCCATAAGAAAAGTGGGTGTTTGGTGGCCAGAGGCCAGATTCATAAAAAACCTCTTACCTACGACAACTTAGCTACGAAGTTCGTAAACTTACGATCATCGTAAGATGAGGCGCAAACGGTATTCACAAACGCGTTCTTAAGTGAGAGGAGGAAAGTTACGACCTTTTACGGAGAAACAACGACTTCCGGTGTTGTTGCTATGGCGACGGCGTCTTCGGCAACACGAACAACCAATCGGAGAGCTCGGCATAGTTCGGAGCACGTGGATGTTTAATAACAAACACAGGCTAACTACTCGTTGATAGTCAGCCCTATCTATGTCCTGACCTGTCTGTGTGTAAACGTTTAGTGTTCAAGCTGTTTCTCACAAACACAGGCGGCCTTTTCATCACCGCTTGACTGGGGTTCGTGTCCGTGCAGTGATATATCGACGCTAACACGATTTAAACGCTTCGTTGACTGCTACGAAGTCAACACACCTGTCATTGTTGGTAAAAGCGCCGTGCCAGTCGTTTGCAAAGCGGCATAGATAGAAACCAATAGCCGCGGCGTTTTTCGCGGCCTCGGAAATGCAGGAGCGAGCCGACGTTAAAAAAAGATACGTTTGAACTACGAGAGTGTCAGCAAGAGCCACGCAAATACCTTTTCATACTCGGAGCGGACGCGAGCGTTCGATCGAAGTGCTGAATTCGCTCTGTTAGCCCGCGTCTTGGCAAGCGCTTCGGGACCGATCTTTTACGATTGCAACTCGATACTGACATGACACTCGGCAAAGAAAGGTATGACCATCATCGCGTAGCTACCACGGACTGTTATAGCTCGACAGTGACGTAGCGCCGTGTCAAAATAAAAATGGCATACTAATAAAAAAGTGTACATATCGTGTTGCGAAGGTAATCCATACGGCGTTTATTTAGCTCTATATCACACAAAACAAGAAGATAGAATCAATGAGAGTCCCTTTTCGACGACAGCATTCGTCACCGCTGCCTCGGAAAACAAGGAGATCGAGATGACGAGGGAAAGAGATTGACCTCTGAAATTTGGTTTAGCGATCAAACTATTCATACGGGAAGGGTCCAAAAGGGTCACGCGGGCATATTCCATTCAGCAAGCCTGCCGGTCGTGGGCAGACGGTCTTGGCCAAGGACCGTCGGAGAAATGCTGCGCCCGAACAGGTCGGAGCGGTCGGAGTGCCTGCTAGGCCTATTCTGCCGAGCTCGCTTGGTCGGTGGGATCGTTGCCTTTGTTGCTTTTCCCGGGTGTCTGTGGATCCAGCGTTGATGTTCGTCGTGGTCGGCTTCAAGTACTTCTTCCTTTTTTCTTGCTGCTTGAAGTCGGGACGCGCGAGAAGAGCATGTAGAAAAATAAATATCCGCTGGTCGTCGCGACCAAGTAACTGTGCGATGCTGTCGGCCATGTTGATTTGATCGTAAAAGTGCGTAAGACAGCTTCGGAGCTGTCGTAGGATTTTGTCGTAACCTGCGCAAAAGTTACGACAATTTCGTTTCGAGAATACGGATTTTCTCTCAAATATGTCGTACGCACTTTTTTCGTCGTAAGTTCGCTTTGAGAATCCGGCCTCAGATGCTTTCCAGACAACGTATGTTTTGCCACCAGTGGTTAAAACAAATTATGTGGCCAGACACTTGGTTGCCATCTTTTTCTTTTGAACATCGGTGGCCATGCGAAAAGTGATTTCTCTTTGGCCAAATGCTTGGCAGACATTTAATTGCTTGCCACTTACGCCGCCGAGCAGAAATGGCGCATCAGTGGCCATACATATATGAATCATCTTTTGAACAACTGTGGCCAGAAAAAAAGAGTGCTCTGTGGCCAGATGCTTGCCAGACATCTTTTTGTATCTGGTAGCCGAGCAGAAATAATGCATCAGTGGCCACACACTTCCGGATCATCTTTTGAACACCTCTGGCCAGAAGAAAACAGGGTGCTCTGGGGCCAGATGCTTGCCAGACATATTTTTGTCTCTGGTAGCCGAGCAGAAATAATGCATCAGTAGCCACACACTTTCGGATCATCTTTTGAACACCTGTGGCCAGAAGAAAAGAGAGTGCTCTTTGGCCAAAAACTTGCCAGACATCTTTTTGTCTCTGGTAGCCGAGCAGAAATAATGCATCAGTGGCCACACAGTTTCGGATCATCTTTTGAACACCTCTGACCAGAAGAAAACAGGGTGCTCTGTGGCCAGATGCTTGCCAGACATCTTTTTGTCTCTGGTAGCCGAGCAGAAATAATGCATCAGTGGCCACACACTTTCGGATCATCTTTTGAACACCTGTGGCCAGAAGAAAAGAGAGTGCTCTGTGGCCAAACGCTTGCCAGACATCTTTTTGTCTCTGGTAGCCAAGCAGAAATAATGCATCAGTGGCCACAAACTTTCGGATCATCTTTTGAACACCTCTGGCCAGAAGAAAACAGGGTGCTCTGTGGCCAGATGCTTGCCAGACATCTTTTTGTCTCTGGTAGCCGAGCAGAAATAATGCATCAGTGGCCACACACTTTCGGATTATCTTTTGAACACCTCTGGCCAGAAGAAAACAGGGTGCTCTGTGGCCAGATGCTAGCCAGACATCTTTTTGTCTCTGGTAGCCGAGCAGAAATAATGCATCAGTGGCCACACACTTTCGGATCATTTTTTGAACACCTCTGGCCAGAAGAAAACAGGTTGCTCTGTGGCCAGATGCTTGCCAGACATCTTTTTGTCACTGGTAGCCGAGCAGAAATAATGCATCAGTGGCCACACACTTTGGGATAATCTTTCGAACACCTGTGGCCAGAAGAAAAGAGAGTGCTCTTTGGCCAAATGCTTGCCAGACATCTTTTTGTCTCTGGTAGCCGAGCAGAAATAATGCATCAGTGGCCACACACTTTCGGATCATCTTTTGAACACCTCTGGCCAGAAGAAAACAGGGTGCCCTGGGGCCAGATGCTTGCCAGACATCTTTTTGTCTCTGGTAGCCGAGCAGAAATAATGCATCAGTGGCCACACACTTTCGGATCATCTTTTGAACACCGGTGGCCAAGAGAAAAGTGAGTGTTCTGTGGCCAGATGCTTGCCGGTCTTTTTTATCACCGGTGGCCAGAGAAAAACTGAGTTGTCTGTGGCCAGACGCTTGCCAATCATTTTTTTATCACCTGTGGCCAAAGGAAAACTGAGTTAGTCTGTGGCCATACGCTTGCCGGTGATCTTCTGATCTCCGGTGGCCAGTGGCCGAGCTGGCCAGAGAGCGGCCAAAGGCTGGCCAGACACATAACACATTTTTCGTGCTGCCTGGTCATGTTTATACAGATGGTGCCAAGACTTCCTCTTTTGTTGGTCGCGCTGTATATTCTGAAACCTTCTCCAAGGTTAAAAGACTTGATCGTATTGCCAGCATTTTTACTGCGGAGCTCTATGCGGTATCAATGGCGATTGAATACATTATCAATATAAAAATACTGAGGACGGTCCTGTTTGTTGACTTTCAAAGTGTGATTCTTGCAGTTTGCTCTCTTAAAGATACTAAAAATATGCTTGTACAACAAATACAATAGAAACTTAACTCTGCATTGCACGGGGGTCAAAATATAAAATTTTGTTGGGTACCCAGTCACATCGGCATAGTAGGCAATGAAGAAGCCGACAAGCTTGCAGGGTCTGTTGGTAACCTTCCACAATCGCTGTCTTGTTTACCCTATCAAGATATTAAGCCCTTGGTGAAGTTCTCAATTCTTCATTCCTGGCCACTGGAATGGGACATGGAGTCCAATAACAAGCTCCATGTTACCAAACCTGTTTTGGGAGCTTGGGAAAGCTCTTCATGCAAGAGCCGACTTCATGAAACATTGTTGTGCCGTCTCAGAATTGGACACTCTTTTATAACTCATAGGTATCTGCTTTTGGGAGAAGACACACCAGTGTGTGATCAGTGTGGTGACAGGCTCACTGTTTTGCATATCTTGTGGCTGTGTCCCGGCCTTGAGCCCAAGCGCCGCATTCATTTCCCTGAATTTTTTCAACATCATATCCCATTTCATCCGGCTCTCCTTGTAGGAGAGAATCCTCTAGTCCCTTTTGAACGTGTGATAGAATTTTTTAGTAGTATTGGCCTTTTACACCGACTCTAGCCTTTTGGTTAACCTTCTGTGAAACCCGTCCTCTAGTACAATGATCCTTACAATTAGTTTGGCGCGGATGGCCTCGTAGCTTTTGCGCCATAAACCCCAAAAATAACTAACTAATTCCTCGTCAGTTGCTTTCCTCAATGAAGATCTAGAATGATCTCGAGAATCTCGAGATTTCGACCCCTCTCGAGGTCTCGTCATCTCTGCTCAGTATCTTTTGGTTTCCCAAAAATACGCCTGGAAAGTGGGCTCATTTTCGTCTTCTGCGCATGATAAGGGAAGTAGCGGTGACGTCAGAACGCCGAGCCCTGATTGACTGATCGCGACCCCCTATCTGAGCGTCGTCTGCTCCTTTGCAACGTCGCCTGCTCGCAACGTCGTCTGCCTCTGCCTTACCTTTGCTGCCACTTTCGGAAGTGCAGGTCTTTATGAGCAAGCTCGACTTCGCCTTTCAGAGAGGGCAGACGAAATAACTCCAGCGGTACGTTGTTTTTGTCTAACAACTAGCAGACGCGCATCGAGGAGGGAAGTCAAAGGACTCAGTGGTGGCGAGGTGTCTTGAGGCGCTGAGGTTTGTTTGCTAAGAACCGAGAGTGAGCGTGTTAGCGTCCGCAAGTTCCCTCCCAAATACTTTTTCCCTCGTTTCTTGTGCGGCGAGACTCCTCACTCTTTAACGGCGTCGGCGGGTTGGTGCAGTTAACGTTGTCTGTTTTTATGTCTGCTAGTCAAAGCGATGGCTGCTTTACCTTTCCTGCGTCTGTCGGAGATTTACCGCGTTTTCACCGGCAAGAGTCACCGTTTCCTCGGAAAACAGGAAGATGACAAGAGGAAGAGATTGACCTCTTAATCTAAAATTGAGGCAGGTCAGCGATAAACGTATAATACGGGAAGGGTTCACAAGGGTCGCGCGGGCATATTCCATTCAGTTCGTCAGCCGGTCGTGGGCAGACGGTCGCCGAGTCGGATTGCCTGTTAGGCCTATCTGCCGAGCTCCCTTGGTCGGTGTCGGTGGAATCGTGGCCGTTGGAGCTTTTCCCAGGTGTTTGTGGATCCAGCGTTCTTGTTCGTCGTGGTCTGTTTCAAGTACTTTTTACTTTTTTCTTGCTGCTTGAAGTCGGAACGCGTCAGAAGCGCACGTAGAAAAATAAACGTCCGTTGGTCGTCGCGACCACGACGCTGTCAGCCATGGTGATTTGATCGTAAGAAGTGCGTCAGACAGCTTCGGAGCTGTCGTAGGATTTCGTCGTAACCTGCGCAAAACTTACGAAAATTTCGTTTCGTGAATACGAATTTGTTCTTAAGTTTTGTCTTACGCATATTTTTGGCGTAAGATCATTTCGTGATTCTGGCCTCTGCACTTTCAAAAGTTGCAGGAAAGGTAAGACAGACGCAGACGACGTTGCGAGCAGACGACGCTCAGATAGGGGGTCGCGATCAGCCAATCAGGGCTCAGCGTTCTGACGTCACCGCTACCCCCTGCTCAACAAGCAGACGAACTTGCCCTCCGCATACACACACTCCGCTTTATTTTTCTCCCATGGGAGAAACAGGGTATACTGTAATAGCCATCTATAGGCTGCTACACCTTCGAAATTCTATTAAAATGTTCCTCTCTGTGATAATTAGTTGTGCCAGAAATTTTTTCGTTCTAAGTATTCCGGTTGCGAAGCTATAGGCGGTCCAATTTCGTGATTGGCGTTTTTTTCAGCCGGGCGCCATCTTGGATTTGTATGTTTTACTCGTAGCCTAAAAACTATCGGTCCTTTAGGTCTGACATTGTCAGGGAGCGTTTATAGTTAGATTGGTTACCTACGCTCCAAATTGCATGCGTCTGGGCCGAAAACTCGGAAAGATTTAGGCAACAGTTTTTTTAGTGAATTTGGCCAAAATCCAAGATGGCGGCCCTTCCTCCGCCACCGCTTCCAATTTTCAATCGCTTATTTAAAAAAAAGTAGACTAGGTATAAATTTTAAGTTCGGATGGTAGTTCCACTACCCTGATAGGTCTCTGTTGTGAAAATTTCTTTGTTCTATGTTGATTTTTCTTCTAGATATCAATGTATTTCGCTTTTAGCTGTAACTGAATGGGCTTTATGGAGTTGACCCCCGCTGGCGTTCGTTTAATGTTTTTCCGAGTCTTTCAAGGTTCGCCCTATTTCTCTTTTTGTTCCAGGGATCATTAAACCTGTGTATGCATGTTTTTAGTTTTGTAACAATACTCTTTCTACTTAAAAACTTCTAAAATCGAGGAGGTACTCACGGCCGATTCTGTCGAGCTGGCCCCCTGGTGGCGACTCCAGTAGATAGGGACATATTTTGAGTTGGGGATTAATAAAAGAACCAAAGTAAAGAGTTCTCCATCCGCTCCTGCGTGAGCATTGCGGCCTTAAAGGCAATCAAAAGAAAAAAATAAGGACCAATGGGTCAAACAGGACTTTGAAGGAAAAAATCAATTAAAGGCAAATAAATATCTAGCTGCTACCAGCCGCCAAGAGAACGGGCTCGGATCAGCGGGCTTTTATTGGATCTAAAAATTATATGGTTTGGTTCGCGAGGATTCAGCGCCGCCTTCGGTCTTGGGATGTGGTAGGGTAAAGTAGTCTTCTCCTCGATCTCTCCTGATCTGTAGGGGTAGCCGTCACTTGGGCTTCGGGGGTGGGGCTGGAGAAATTAGTGAAATACTTTAAATGAACATTATTGCCCCCCCCTTAAAAAAATGTGCTTTTTTCTTTTTGTCTTTTTTTCTCCTTTTTGCTTTTTTTGGCTATCTGGGGCATATTAATACACCAGGATGTGTTTTCCTTTCCCTCTTTTCTTCCTTTTCTCTTTCTTTATCTTCTCTTCCTTCCTTTTTTGGGTTCATAGTTTTCTTTGATGTCCCTCAATTCCTCTCTTTCTCCATTATTTTTTCTCTTCTTTTTTTTGCATTTATATATATATTATAATTATTATTATTATTATTTTTATTATTTGCAAGTAACACAATGCTAGCAGGGCAAGTGTTGGCCTTTGTGGGTTGCCTTATGGGTATGATCGTCGTATGAGCGTTTAACCTGGTGTGGCTTCATTATGCGTGTGGGGTGCGCCTGGGCCCGCGCCGCGGATATGGGGAGGCCCAGCCCCCCTTGTTGTTTTCTTCTATATTTTCCCATTTTGCACAACTCTTTTCTTTATTTCTCTTTCTTTCTTTTTCTTTTTTTTCTTCTCTTTCTTCCTTTTTTGATTTTCACTTTTTTTTCCACTTTTTTCACTTTTTTTTGTCGGTTGCAGGTGTGTGTGTGACTGCGGATTTGGACCAGTTGGATAGAGTGTGCGAATGTAAGTGTTTGTAAGACCTGTTTAATAATAAATACGGTGGGGTGCGTATTGTAGGGGTTGGCTATTGCTTTCAGTGCTCAATAACTGTCTGAGTAAAGGGTAAAGCTAAGAGTACCAGGGAGGGACTGTGCATACATTAAGGCCTGTTTTATTGCCTGTAGCTCGGCGTCATATATGGAAGCGAAGGAAGGAAGCTTATATTTGCCATAATTTATAATATTATCGGATTTATCTATTATCACATATGCGGACCCTACTGTGTCCAAGAATAGGGAGCCGTCCGTGAATATGCGATGAGTGGTTGAGGGGGGAATCGTGGGTGGGGAATCAGGTGTAATGAATGGGAAATGGCGAAGGCGGGCAGGGTGGATTTCCCATCTGTCTATGTCATGTTGTAGCATTGATGGATCGTATGTGGTTCTATAGATTGAAAAGGAAGTTTTAAGATGAAGGAGACGGAAAAGGGCTATTTCGCAGTTAAGGGTATGTTCAATGGTAAGAATATTAGTCAAGATATTCAGATTAGTGTTGCTTACGGTGTGGAATGCTTTGCTTATTTTTAGTAAGGGAATACGCTGAGTGGAGATTAATTTTCGACGTAAGTGAGAGTGGGGCGGGGTTTGCCAATACACGGGTGCGCCATAAGTAATAATACGTTCTAAGCTACAATGGTAGAGATCGCGGAAGTCCTTGGGACTAAAGCCCCAGTGGATTCCGGTGAAAGAAGAGAGAGCGATGGTATGTTTATAAATTTGATTACGGAGATGAATACCGTGAAGGAGGAAACTGAGGGAGTGATTGAAGGTAATACCTAACATTCTTAGTTCTTTAACGTGTCTGATTCTATGAGGACCTAGTTTGATTGTGGGCGGGCGTTTAATGTAGTTTCGACCAATGAGGAGAAACTTACATTTATCCGGGTTAAATTTTATGTGATGTTCAGTACTCCAATTAAAAATTAGCTTTTGGCCTGAATTAGCAGTTGTCTCAAGTTGTAAACTGGTTTTGCCTGATACTATTAAATATATATCGTCTGCGAATGCTTGGATATTTGTGTTTTCAGGAAAGAGTAGGTCTAGGAGGGAGGAGATGAGAACGTTCTAAAGAAGGGGGCTGGGGGGGGGGGAGCCTTGAGGGCTTCCCAAAGGAGCTGATAGAGTGACGTTTGAAGATTGGAGAGGGTAGGTGATAGAGCGGTCAGGGAGGACGGCACTGAGAAGAAGGTACAGGTTGCGAGGGAGGTTGTTACGTTTAAAGAAGGCTAGGACAAAGGAAATCCAGATGGTATTGAATGCGTTAGAAATGTCTAGGGAGATGAGGAGGGATTTATTGCCTGCGGTTATTGCTGATGTGAGCTTGTTTTTAAGGTTTACGAGGGCTGCTGTGGCGGAGGTATTACGAGTAGAGCCGAATTGTTTAGGGTGTAAGAGTTTGCGCTTATCGATTAAACGGTAAAGTCTATTATTAAGAAGCTTTTCTTAAACCTTGCCAATTATGGAGTTAATACAGATTGGACGATAGGATGAGGGTAGGTCAGTCGGGTTATCGGGTTTGGGAAGTAAGATAACGCGGGATTCTTTCCAGAGGTCAGGAAAGCAAGAGTATTGAAGATAGCCATTAAACAATTTTAACAGGAGAGTTGGATAGAGGGACAAGAGGTTTTTTTACCAGGGAAGTGGTTATATTGTCTATACCGGGATAGATTCGTTCAGGAATGCGGAGGACAACGTGTGAAGGTTCAATAAGAGTGAAGGGGGGGGGGGTCATTAGGGGTGTCAGGTGGTGTCTGGACCTGCCGGACTAGTGTTTCCTGGATTGGGGTGTAATGGGAGGAATCGTCACGGGGAATCGGTGCTCTAGGATTTGTTTAATCGAATCGACAAGAGATTGTGTGTATGTTCCATCTGGTTTAATTATGGAGGGTATAATTATTGGACGTTTAATTCCATTCAATGCAATCTTATAAGGTAGAGTAAAAATATCAGATCGGATAACTTGGGAACAGAACTTTCTCTAAGAGTTAGTTTTGGTAGTGTTAACTAGAGTTTTGTATGCCTTATGTGCTATCGTGTACTGTGCTTTGAATACTGGACGTAGTGGATGTACCGCTCGCTGGTAGCGTCTTCGTAGGGCACGAACAAGCTTGCGCTCTAGCTCAAATTCTGGCGTCTACCACGGCGTCTGACTTGTGCTGTTGGTGAGGTATTTTGAATACTTTTCGAATAGTGTATACAACTTCCTGTATAAGTTTACTATAATGTCTTGAAACTCCTCGCGGGACTGGATAGGTTGAGTCTGGGTGTATATAATCCAGGAATCATGTGTTACGCTATTGAGAAGTCTGTCCTGGCCTGTTTTTGTAAGTTTTTTGTCTAAAGTGGGGATTTATTATATGCCTGAATGAATATGTAGTTATGATCGCTACCAGGTGTGTCGGGAAGGATGGACCAGCGTGAGATATCTTTAAGGATGGTTTGTGAGGACACTGTTGGTCTATCCAGCTTTGTCCCTTTGAGGATTGAAAGGTGGGGGGAATTGGGAGAGTTAAGGGGTGAAGATCCATGGAAATTAAAAATTGGGCTAGTTGTGTGCCCCTCCCATCCGTTCTATCTCCTCCCCAGACTATGCTCTTTGAGTTAAAGTCACCGCCAATTAGTACTGGGATGGGGCTGTACTGAGTTATAAGCTCGCGGAGGGTAGTGAGTGTGAGATTGATATCGTCGTGTGGGGGATGCATAGACAGAAATAACATAGAAATCAGTGTCTTCTGTTGTTAATCGAACGGCTTTTATGTACCGAGATGTGTATGCGGCATAAATGTCAAATGATTTCAAGTGAATTATCATAGCTGCACGTGGCTGAGTATGATACTGGATGATGGTGTCTGTGATAGCAAAAACAATTATCTTATTTTTATTGTAGTAAGGCTCTTGGAGTAAGGAAATGTGTGTTTCAGTTGAATTTTGTGTTATCCGTAGGTGTTCCGTTGCTGTGTAAGAATGATTGCAGTTATGTTGTAATATGTTTATGGAAGATGCATGATTATGAGAGGACGTGGAATGGTGTTGTCTATTAGGTCCAATCATCTGTCCTGCTATTGCAATGTTGTCTCTTATTTGTTCTCCTAATCTTATTGATACCTGATCTTCCGCTCAACCGCTCCCCCTGGAGTTGGTAGGTGGGGCATTCCTCTGACAGTGCGGAGTGTCGGGTGTCTACCCTTTTGCTTTTGTCACTCTGGGATGCATCTGAACAGCACGGACATTTATACACCTCCGCCTGGCACTCCGACAAGGGGTGCCTCTGCCTAGAATTCCAGCACCTGACGTCGGCCTGACACCGTGCGGCGGTGTGCCCGTAGCCGCTGCAACGTTTACAGAAGGGAACGCGGAGGTTCTTCTCGACGGGACAGGATGTCCAGTCGAGGAAACCTGCTCTTTCTTTTGGAGTTGACTGAAGATGTGAGGGGTAACCTCTACAATTATTGTAGAAAGTCCATTTTTTCCTAAGAACACGTGAATGATTTGGATGTCTTCTTCAGTGCCCTGGAGTTTATTCTGGGTAAGTAGTTTGCGTCTTATGATTGCTGGATCTGCTGTGACGACCCCTCGTATACTTTAGCTGCGGGTTGCGCGAATACGGTCGCTTGGCCCTAAGTTGCTGTTTCAACTTTGAGTTTGTCATCAGGATCTGCTCGAGCTTCTCAATCCCCTCTTTACACGGACTCATGAGAACAGCTCCTCCCCTGATCGGTTTGAGCACGGGCTCGCGCAGTCCCAGATCCTCCGGGGCAATGGAGCTTTTGAGGATCGAGCTTACCTGCGCGAACTCGCTTTGTTCATTCGGTGTTTTCGGATACAGGAGCAAGGCTACCTTCTCTTCATCGCGGTCCCTTGGTGGCGGACGGACCTCTACTGATGTTTCTAGGAGTTGGCCTTGACTGGCCCTATTCTGGCCTCCTGCTGCCTCAGCGTATGTCCTAGCCTGATTATTCAAAGTTGCATGGTTGGACTGTGTCTCGAGTCTCCCCTCCAAATAGGCATTCCGAGCAATCAGATCAATATAGATGTTTGTGATCATCTGCACGCTTGTAGTGATCACTTCCAGTTGTTCTCGGGTTAGAAGTCCCCCACTGGTGCGATAGTGTTTACACAGGAGAACTGTTGCTGTCCCAGTCGGGTTCGGTATTCTACTGATTTATTGCTGGGGTCTCTCCCCGACGTAGAGGGCTGAGCCTCCGTCGGTATAGCAGCGGTCATTGTCTTAGTACATTTATCTGTCTTTCTTGTGTTGTCCCTAGTTTCGCCGGACTCCCCCTGTGGGGTGTCTTCTTCTGTTGGAGATATCTTTATAGCAGGTTTCTTTTTCTTTCGTTTTTTTTTCCTTTGTGTAGGTCTTGTTCCATTTCGTCCTGCTCGACCGAGTGATATTCATAATCTACTTCAAGGTCCGCGCTCTCGTCCTTCGAGCTTGTGGGGTTTAACCCCACTCTGGGCACCTTAGTTGTTTTACTAAACTTTTAATAGATCAAGGACCGAATAATCGTCCTAAACAGGTTAATGAGTCTTTCTAATTTAACTCGGGAGTGTTTTCATCTGTTTCCACCATTTACCTTGCTTTTTACTCCGTAGAGTGTGGTGACGGGGGGTATGGACTTTATGTATTTCTAGTTGCCGTACGGATCTAAAAACCGGATATTTGAATAGAACATTAAATTTCTCAACACGAAAATCCAATTAGTTTTTTTTTCTATCTTCGACAGTTAATTTTCTACAAATTTTTAGAAGTTCAGATTTGAGCTCTCTATTTTCTCCCTAGGGGGCGCCTCGGGTGTCGCTCGCCTACCGTAACCCATAAAGTTATTATAATGTACGCTAGAGGTTCAAGTGGCGCGAGTGTGCTGCTGCAAATTGAAGCAGACAGAAACCAGTCCGAAATTGACTTCCGGTAATGCATTTCTATGGGAAAAAGTGAGAGCGTTTTCTCTCTGCGCTCGATTATAAGAGCAAATATCACGAATAATTCGTACGTACTAGGCACATTGGAACATTTCTCAGTCACGCAGACGAAATAAATGGTCAGTTACCTTGTTTTTATTTGAAATTCGAGGCATGAAAAACAGTGCTAAAACCGCTTCGTACGTCTATTTATGTGCACTGTCGGACACTGTTAGCGCGAACACGGCGTCGGCGCTTTCCAGCATGGGGTATATACGTGCCAAACGAACGAAGGACATGTAAAAAACCAAGAGAGACGGCTAAGACTACGCAGTAACACTGGAAAAGTAACTCCTTGTGGATGCACACGATCAAACTAAATTGAAAGCCACGTAATATAGTCAGATTTGCAATAAATAAGTACTGCTTTATTCTTTCTCCTCATGAATATGTGCGAAGATGCTTCTTCTGGGTTCAAATCATCACCTGCACGCTCTAAATCTTTGCAAATGGGGAGAAGCCAGAGAATAGGTGCCGGATCAAAACTGCCCGACATAGGAAATAATGAAAGGCACACCTTTCGTAGCCCACATACTTTATTTTTGTAACAGATCGTAAGCAGGCACGACGATGTCATTTTCATATTAGTGACAGAACGGGCATATTAGCAACATATAAGCGCCACCGGAATGCTAGCAAACCTTGAACGCACTCGACATTTCTTTCGATTGTTATTTTGCTTGGAATCGCCATTGATTTTTACATACCTGCCATGGAACAGAGGCTTGGGCTCGAAATATAGCGAAGTTTAACATCGTTCAGTGGTACAAAAAAATGCTGTAACTAAATCAATTACTAGTTTCACAATATCAATAAAGGTACATGCTATCGAGTACAACCGAAATAACTAAAGTTTTTGTGTTATTTGTGTTATTTTCCGGCAAAGACACAAACTTCACGCGCGTTTTTCCATAGGAATGCACAGGAGCACCGCAAAAGTAGACTGGTTGCTGTCTGCTTCAATTTGTCTCCCGGAAGTCGCATAGACACTAGCGCCAGTTGAACCCTCTAGCGTACATTATAATAATTCTATGCCGGAACCCTACTATGTGCCGTATTGAACCATGGTTAAAAGCGCTAAAAAGACGTACACAAGATAGAAGACAAACACGGGCGCTACTCACAACTGTATTGGAAAAGAAGATGGAAGTGCATATATATATATATCTGATACACTTATCGCCACCCAGGCTACACATGCGCGAGATACAAGAGCATAAACCCGTTTACATATATTTATCGAAAAAACGAATCTCAGCATTATACAATGCTATTGACGTGTCGCTGACGCACTGGGGTCCCCTCTTCTTGATAAAATATGCCTGTTGCAGTTCGCGTGCTCTTTGAGTTCTGCTTCTACCGAGAATCTTGGTATCGCCGAAGCGTGGCTCGCATTGGCAGGCCCTACAGTGCGCGGGCAAATGTGCCCCGTCATTTGTCTTTAAATTTTGCGCGTGCTCTCTTAAACGGTCATTCGTGCATCTTTCGTTTGTCCAATGTAATATTTTCCACACGTTAGGGGGAGTTCATACACGACCCCTGTGACGCATTCGATGTACGGCCTGGCGTGCTTCGTGCCACATCCTCACTCGTTCCTGCTTTCTTTAGCAATTCGAGGGCAAAGTTGGCCGAGTTTCTTTGGCGCTGAAAACACGAGAGGTACTCCGTACCTGTTCGCAACCTTCTTGAAGTTGTGCGGTTCTGCGTTTCGTGGTTCTGCGGTGTTGCGTGTACTGATGCTTTCCAACACGACGTTTGATGCGCTTTGAATTGGGTCAGAGCCGAACAATTAGCGCTATTGTACTTGCCATCGCCAGTACTTTTAATCCGAATCCTCGCGATAGCGCGCGTTTTTATGCCAGGCTTTATAATAGGCAATTTTGTTTCTGTACACTACTGTTCTTTGCTCACTTTGTTGTCTCTCCTATTCGTTTCCTTCGGAAGGCCCTCCCGCTTCGTTTCGAACAGAATACTCTGAAGAAATCAATTGCAAAGCTCGCGATTTTAATTTAAAATATGCGTGTCTTTTGGCGGTTAACCGTGTCGATTTCCGAAACGGCCTTTCTTGCGCTTTCAACTGGGCGTGAGCCGAAAAACGTACGCTATTGTACTTGCGACAAGCAGCGCTTTCAAACTGAATACTCCAGATCTCGCGTGCCTTACTAACAAGCTTGATAAGAGACATCGTTGTTTTGTTTCGCAGGAATTCTTTGACCTATTTCTTATCTCTCGCTTCTGCTTGCTTGGTAAAGAACGCCGGCTTCGTTTCCGACAGTACTCTGTAGGAATCAAGTGAAAAGAACGCAATTTTAAAATATGCATGTTTTTTTGGCGGCTAACCTTGTCTATTTCCGACACCTGCTTTCTTGTCCTTTCAGTTATGCGAGAGCAGAAAAACGTACGCTATTGTACTTGCAACAAGCACCGTTTTCAAACTGAATACACCCGATATCGACTGCTTGACTGGCAAACTTGATGAGAGACGAATTTATATTTTTCGAAGGAATTATTTGCTCTATTTGGCATCTCTCGCTTCTGCTTTATTGGTAAGGAACTCCGGCTTCGTTTCCGACAGAGTACTCTGAAGGAATCAAGTGAAAAGCACGCGATTTTAAAATATGCGTGTTTTTCGGCAGTTACCCTTGTCCATTTCCGACACTTGCTTTCTTGTCCTTTCAACTAGGCGAGAGCCGAAACACGTACGCTATTGTACTTGCGATAAGCGCCGTTTTAAACTGAATACACCAGATATCAACATTCATATTAAAAATAGCGCAAAAAAGATGGGTCAAAAGACGAAGAAGCACACAGGACAAGCGCTAACTGGCAACTAAAGTTACCAGTTAGCGCTTGTCCTGTGTGCTTCTTCGTCTTTTGTCCCGTCTTTTTTGCGCTATTTTTAATATGAATGTTCATTACCAACTTGCCCAGCAGACCAAGCTTTTACAGATATCGACCTTACTGGCAAGCTTTACAAGAGATAAATTTTGTTTTTTCCGAAGGAATTCTTTGATCTATGTCTTATCTTTCGCTTCTGTTTCGTTGGTAAAGACCGTCGGCATCGTTTGCGACAGAGTACTCTGAAGAAATCAAGGGCAAAAACGCGATTTTAAAATATGCGTGTTTTTTAGCGGTTAACCTTGTCCATTTTCGGCACTGCCTTTGTTGTCCTCTCCACTAGGCGAGAGTCGAAAAATGTACGCTATTGTACTTGCGACAACCACCGCTTTCAAACAGAATACTCCACATCTCGCGTGCTTTTTCTCAAGCTAGATAAGAGACAAATCTCCTTCTTTACACTCGAATTCTTTGCCCTATTTCTAATCTCCCTCTTCCGTTTCATTGGGAAAGAACGACCCCTTTGTTTCCAACAAAGTACTCTCAAGGAATCAAGTGCAAATCAGGCGATGTTGAAATATGCGGGTTTTCTTGCGGTTACCCGCGTCGATTTCTGACACTGGCTTTCTGGCGTTTTCGACTGGCCGAGAGCCGAATAATTTAGCCTACTGTACTTGCGATAGGCAGCGCTCTAAACCGGTAAACTGGAGATATCGTGTGCTTTTGCATCCAGCTTGTTAAGAGACGAATTTCTTTCTTTCCAAGCGAATTCTTTGCTGTATTTCTAATATCCCTCTCTCGTTTCATTCGGAAGGAACGCCCGCTTAGTTACCCGCAGAGCAGTCTGAATTAATCAGGTTCAAAGTACAGAATATTAATTTATATAATGTTTTTACCAGTTAACCGCGTCGGAAAGCTTCGCTTTCCGACTGGACCTCTGTCACTTTGACGTGAGCGAGAGCAACACGATTTGCCCTATTGCACGTCAAATTGGCAGCGCTTTCATCCCAGTACTGTAGATATTGCGTGTATCTTTTGCACGCTTGAGGATGTGCGATTTTTTTTTCTTGTCACGTGACGTGTTTGCCAAATTGTCTCTCGCTTTTTTGTATCGTTTAAAAACCACGTCAGGTTACATTCCTTTAAATGAATAAATAAATAAATATATAAATAAATAAATAATTAAATAAATAAGAAAATCTAATGTGTGAAGCAAGACGCCGATGATTCTAAATTATGTAAGTTTTGTTGACCGTCTTGAATAGCGAGGCATTCGTACATGCCCGTCCTTGCGCCTCGAATTGCGTGCGATCGAAATCAATCTCCCTAAGCTAGCTTTAGAAATAGCTAGAATATCAAACTTGAGCAAAGCCAGAGATGCGTGGCTTTCCCAGGTCGTGCAAGAATCTTCCATGAAATGCAATATTAATTTTTTTTCATAAATAAATTATATATATATATATATATATATATATATATATATATATATATATATTATGCGTGGTTTTCATTTCAAATCGTGCAGGCAAAAAGGGTCGAATTTTCAATTTCGCTGAAAAAATATATGTTATGGCGTCGTCTCTAAAAACGCAGTAGCCACAAACGGCAAGTCCGTCGGATTTTTGGTTCTCGACTTACGAATTTTAAAATAGGCCGCGGCGGAAAGCACTGTTTTTCACATCCGTCTTGGGTCGGATGTTTCGCTCGATCTCCCGTCGTGGATTTTCAGTCCACATTATATTAACGTTTTTTAAGCACTCTGTGGGAACAGGTAAAAGGCTCTAATACCAGGAAATATATTTGGCGTTTTGCTTTTTTCTGTAAAAATGTCAAAAACGCCCCTTCGGTCAATTGTTGACGAACTTTGACAATTAAATACTGGCGATCTACTTGCGTTACATCAATATTTTTTATGTCCCTGGAGAGCCCAAAACACGCTCTTTATAGATATTATAAAATAATTAAGCTGTATTAATTAGCCTGTGCGGGACGTTTACGTTAATGTTATGCGAAAACCAAAAAGTACCAATTTTAAGATCGATTTTCTAAAAAAAAAACATTTTATTTTTATTTTTGTTAAAATGTAGATATGATAGTTGTCTACTCAAAAAGCAAGTCGAGAAAGTGTTTATTTTGTTTGTATGTTTTATATTTAGGCATCAATATCGTACAAAAGCGTGTTTTTACGGCTTGAAACAGTTCTTGCGAATTGCGCGTCTTCACAAACTTGGAAATATTTTTGACTTTTTTGAACGCACCCACATAAAAATTAAATACAGCAGTTCCACCCTGGTTGAAAAAACCCCGAGACTCCGGGTAAACGACACAACACTAAAACGTCTCTAACACAGCTGAAATTTTTATTTTCCGAAACCTGGTTATATAGGCACTTCGATACAAAAGAAAAAAAAGGGAGAAGGTGAGAACCCCAAAGAATGCCACTTTCCACCAACGTAACCTCTGACAAAACAACAATGACAACGGACTCTGCGTCAAGCACTTCTCTTATCTCTGACCCCCCCCCCCCGCTTCCCGACCGCCAAACACACTGATAACCCCAAGCCCAGTAACACACATACAAAAAGAAAAGAAAGGAATGACCCATTGTTCCCTCTACCCGAAAACCTACAGACATAAACCTTGGAGGTCAGAACTTTTCACAGCCTAAGAAAACGGCAAAGTTCGTTGTCTAACCCAAACGACGGCTTATTAACTGCGTTCCCATGGCCTAATATTGTTAACGACTCTTTTATCAACCGCTTGTGGTCATCTTTTTCCCGCAACTCTACTGAAGTTAAATGCCACAATGGTACACAGTTCCTACATTCGATCAGATGTTTTGACACTTCGGAGTACGGGTCTTTTTTCTTTATACAACGTTTGTGCTCCGTCAACCGCTCATTTATACACCGTTTAGTTTGTCCAATATAACAAAGGCCACAATCAAAAGGTATCTTGTAAATGACACCCGACGAACATTCCACATCCCTTTCTCTGTGTTTTATCGCGCAACCTGAAACAGTCGAGGCAAAAGGGGTCAAACGGCTCAATCTATAATCTGTAGAAAAGGCAGTGCCAACATTAAACCTGCTGGCTAACGCTTTAATGTTATGAGAAATTTTATGAAAATATGGAAGAACTACTCGCTTTGAAGGTCTAGGATTTTTCTGAATTGACTTCCCAAGTAACATTGATGTGTTGTAGATATGTTGCGAGAATGTTCCGAATGTTGTGGGAGTGTTGAGAGATTTTGCGCAGCAATCCCCAATATGTTTCTGACACAACAGTGATTGGCACGACAAACACGCAGCGTTACGCTACTGTTTCGAACGCCATGCTGCCTGGGGAACTGTGTGTTAAAAGCCAACTGCCTTAAAAAATGTTCCAGAGCCCAGGCAGCACACGACGTCGGGCCAATATTGGTTTTTGATCGGCAAACACTGGACCAACGTTGGGCCAATGTGGCCATCGTACTACCAATGTTGGTGTTACTCTGGCATACACTGGCCAACATTGGCCTGTCTTGGCCAACAGCTTTCCAACGTTGGCAATCGATTGGCTTAGGCTGGCCAACATTGGCCTACCTCAGCCAATGGCTTACCAACGTTGGCAATCGAATGGCTTGGGCTGGCCAACATTGGCCTATCTCAGCCAATGGCTTACCAACGTTGGCAATCGAATGGCTTAGGCTGGCCAACATTGGCCAATTTCAGGCAATGGCTTACCAACGTTGGCAATCGATTGGCTTAGGCTGGCCAACATTGGCCTATCTCAGCCAATGGCTCACCAACGTTGGCAATCGGTTGGCTTAGGCTGGCCAACATTGGCCTGTCTCAGCCAATTGGTTACAAACATTGGTAATCAATTGGCTTAGGCTGGCCAACATTGGTCTATGTTAGCCAATGAGTTGCCAGCATTGGTAATCGATTGGCTTAGGCTGGCCAACATTGGCCTGTCTTAGCCAATGGGTTACCAACATTGGTAATTGATTGACTTAGGCTGGGCAACATTGGCCTGTCTTAGCCAGTGGCTTACCAACGTTATAATTAATTGGCCTATTTTTTCTATGTGCTGATCGCGCAAGCTGAGAACAGTCTGTAGCTATGGCTTCGGGGGAGAACGATTCTTCTGTTTTCACACGCACAGCAAGTTAGCAACTGAATTAGAACGCTGTATGCATTGCGAGCTGTAGCAATTTTGAACGTCCACGAAGAAAAACGCCGTAGTCGGTGACAGGTTAAAAATAAACGCTGGGGAGGAGATCGCCTCCTCCCGATCCTTCGCTCTGCAAAAGTGGAAAGAGATGGGAGGAGCTTTTACTAGCTGTCACCGACTAAAACTAACGCGCGTCATCCCAAAACTGATAGTTAAGCTCAGTAAATTCCACACGAAATACAAAATGCACGCTTTTTAATGCGAATATTAGTGCGAATAGCATTCTTTGGATACTTCACGCACTTTTCGTCTATGTATCTATCTATCTATCTATATATCTATCTATCTGGCTATCTAACCTCTTACGCCGCGGGTCGATAAATAAATAAAAAAGACCGGCGCCGGCGGGATTCGAACCGTTGACCCTTTGATCAGCAGGCAGACGCGCTAACCACAGAGCTATGAAGGCAGTCATTCAAAGCACTCTAAAAACTTGTTTATATCTTTACCATCGCGCGCGTTCCATGCACGAGGGCTCATTCCGCTCTCGTGAGGCTTAGCACGAGAGCGGAATGAGCCCTCGTGCATGGAACGCGCGCGCACCGGTAGCTGTGACAGCGCTGTAAAACGCGTCCTATGGTAAAGATATAAACAACCGTTTAGAGTACCGTTGGTTGAGACTAGCTGAGACGCCAGAAAGTCTGGTCGGTACCATTTTGAGCGTTTGTGCGTATGGCGCGTGCTTTGCTCGCCTTCCTAAGTGACACAAACGCACGTGCTGGGCTGCGGAGATCGTGCGCAGGGCTGTGAAAGTGTCAACAAATTTAGAATCGCCTCAAGAGTGGGCTGGCGTATCTAGAGTGTGCCGGCCACCTGACGAACGCGCATAACTCCGCACCGTTTGATGCTATTCGCATTAACGTAGATAATCATTCCCAAAGGATGGGTTCTGCTGAGTTTTTATTTATGTGTATGTTCGTAAGGCAGAAAAGCATAGTGCCTCTTCTCTTATGCCCATTGAGGACGCAGTTAGGGAAACGTTTCCAAGACGAGGGGGGGAAGGCAGGGTTCAACCCCGAAAGCTCCACCAGCGTCCCTAGTACCTACGACACGCGTGTATTGTCAGC
The DNA here is from genome assembly GCA_037355805.1 of Ixodes ricinus. Taxonomy (NCBI): domain Eukaryota; kingdom Metazoa; phylum Arthropoda; class Arachnida; order Ixodida; family Ixodidae; genus Ixodes; species Ixodes ricinus. Next base: position 1,005 of record JAZHYW010011426.1, on the reverse strand, counting down.
TGTATGTGATCTTGAAGATCTCAAAGCAACTTGCTTTGCTGAGGCCGCAAAACACGGCCTATAATTCAGACCGAACCAGACAAAATTAAATATAAATAAAAAGCGCAATAATATTTTTTAGCAAAAAATAGAACCTTAAAACAAATATCCAGCGATTGATTAAGCAATTACATATCTTCACGAATAAAAAATCACGTTGAATTAAGATCTCGATCACCCTATGTTTGAGGTAGGAGGTGACATATGTTGATGCGCATTTCAATCTGCAAATAAAGGTTATCACGCAACATATAACAGAAGAAGCTGGGACATTATGTCTGCTTGCCGAAAAATGACTTCAAAATGCCTACAAAATACAATTGCAGTAATGACCACGGTAGTGACAACACCCGCAGAAATATAAACTGTGTAATACAGCCAATGGGTTACCAACGTTGGCAATCGATTGGTTTAAGCTGGCCACCATTTGCCTCGTCTTAGCTAGTGGCCTACCAACGCCGGTAATTGATTGGCTTAGTCTGGCAAACAGTGGCCTGTCTTAGCCAATGGCTTACCATCATTGGTAATTGACTGGCTTAGTGCTGAATAACGTTGGCCTGTCTTAGCCAATGGGTTACCAACATTGAAAACCTGTTGGCGCAAGGTATCAGTGTGCCTCGTTTTCTGGAACCGAGCTTTAAAAGCGATTGAAGTACTCTAGGCAATGACAACCACTGTTGTAAGAAGGCGTCTTGATAAAAGGCTGCTAGGAAGACGCTGTAATTAAATCAAGGTATGCATGAATTAAAACGAAACGGCAAACTTTATTAAATGCCTATTTGAGGGCAAAGGTGTCAATTGTAAAGATTTATTTTTAATAGATTCTTGATGAAGCAGTTTACTACATGGTACACCCCAGGCAGCACACTTGCTTAGACTAGCTATGGGGTCAAGATTGGGCCTTGGCCGTAGTAGACTGGACCGGGACTGCCAAGCGAATTCGGTGAACTGCCAGCATGGCGTCTA